>JAUEKU010189526.1:3989-17976 GCA_032274805.1 Gypsophila paniculata | reverse complement strand
TAAAAGTAGTAAAAATGGTAGTAGAAAAAAGGGATTTTTAGTGAGGAATAAATATCATCGGACGGTGAAATTTTTGTCATGTGGTTATTTATTGAATATGGTTCGTAGGATGTTTGCTTGTACTACAAAGGTTGATGTTGCTGGTGAGTCATGATATCTAGCTTCAACTTCTTGGTCAGGCGTTTATCTCTGCGTGAGAGCACATAGCAACGAGAGAATTAGTCACTGTGATCGCAATGGACAACCTGATTTATGAAAAAAAGAAAATACTCTGTATCAAGCTTCAAGTAAAATCAACGTACGTACGTAGTTGTACATGTTAATTGACTCTCATGGTTTTTATTTATATAAACCTTTGCTTATTCCTCATAGCTAGGATGAATAGTACACGTATGTATATGATCGATTGATCGAGGAGTCGACTTTTAAAAGTTGGAAGCTAAGAAAACAAAAAAACGAAGGGAATTATTGTTTGTAACAAATTAGTGATCAAATATATACATGTATATATATACGAAGTAATATTTAGCTGTATATTTCAATGTTCAATGTTGAAAATATAGATTTGATAAAATTAAATTCTGTTTAAATATTCGAACAAAATTTTCACATTTGCGTGTAATATTTCACAAAAGAAAAAAAATACAACCTAAAATTACCTTAGTTGGATAAAGTTATTTAAAAATCATGGTGTTATCATAAAAATGTTAGATAAAGAATATTTTATATACGTAAGGTTAAAATTTTATGTTTGTGTTTCACCAAGAACTCACTATAGTTTCACGCTGTATTCGTTTCATAATATAATGTTTCAATTCATATTTACGAATATTTTCTAACTCGAATAGTACAATACTTTCTAGCCAGGTCAATGTTTAATGATCATTACATAAAGGAAAATCATTCTAATTCCAATTTTTGAAATGCATGGCCCCGAAAAATTGTAATCAATAAACTTTGAATACAAGTCGAAGTTTTGCACATCAAACATTCTTAAAAGTACAAAAAATATTAAGAACGTGATTAATTTGGTAGGTTGTGATATTGACTCATTTCTCTTTGAAAAGCACTGCACTCAAATAAAGAAATAAAAAAATTGAATGGCTGCAAATAATATAATGAATAGTTATAATGCGGTAGGAAAGACGTAGTAGTACGTGACTATGACCATGAAACTTTAATACTAGAGGTCCTTAAAAACGAAAAAAAAGGTGCTTTTGTTATAGTATAGCCATGAAATTAAAGCGTGAAAAAGAATGACATGCATGACCTACCTTTAGTAGTCAATCCATCTTGTTGATCATCTTGATGTAGACAATCACTATAGTGCATCCTCATCTGAATCCACTCCCCTCATAATAATTTTAACTCAATAACGATTACCTTAATACTAGAATATAGATTGGTTGAACGTATATAAAATCCCGGAATTCGATTCTTGACATACGATTTTGATAGATTATAGAAGCGAAGTAATGATATCTCGACATATCCCAACACATTTTTTAAGTTTTTTATCGCTAAACTTTTATGTTTTAGTAATCATATTCTTTAATTAGACAGTAGCTCATTAAACCAAATATTGTGCCGTGATTAGCAAAACTTTTCATTCAAAATGAACTTTTTTTTGTAAGTAAATTCATATAAATTTGTCGCCTATTTTACTTGGACGAAAGCTTTTGTCACATTAATGTGACGTTATTATTGAAGTAAAATAGACTTGTACTCAATAGCTACTTATCCACCTTGTAAAGGGCTTAATTAATACGAGAGGATATACCAATACCGTAAGATATAATCATAAAAAGGAAGAATTGAAAAAGGCTAATTAGTTTTCATGTTGATTGGGAAAAATTTGATCATATCTACAAGCAATTACACAACTCACTCGAAATATATTCAGGACGCAATAAGGTACGGATAGTCGGATATAATCTTGTTTGGTGCATTTGAACGTGTACCAATACGCCGTGACACGACACTAAATCGACGAAAATGAAGGTCAAGTAATACGAGGGTTCATGCCTGCCATTTCTATGTTCTCAGACAACGATTTTTCACCTAAAGGTGACTCTCTAACTTATTAATTTTTCGGGTATAACAAACAAAATGGTACACCTATAATATAATTATAGTCAATTTGTGAAGTTACATGCAATCCTCTCATGTTTGCAGGCCAAACTGCTGCAAGTTGGCCTGCTACTTTTGAATATTAGCTTACTTACCCAGTCAATGTAGAGCTATTTATAACCTTCGACGTCCGTTTCTTTATCATTTTAGCTTCGTCAATTCTGGCACAAAGAGTAAACTTTCGTCGATATAATTTTGAAGATGAGACGCAGCACCAAGTTAGATGAAAACAAACCTAGGAATGAAGAGACTTTAAGGGGAATCCATCGTGTAGCCGAGGATAACAGCCTGAGGTTACAGCAGCTGGAGCTAGCAGTAGCAAATTTGACGAGCATTTGCAGTGGACTGAGAACCGATGTGAGCTCAATGCTGTCGGTGTCAGTTCAAGGCTCGGTCCAGAAAGTGCGAACCGAGGCTGATGAGGTGAAACCCCGTTCCTCGAGGTCAGGTTCTCCAGGCCTTGACACGAAGGATCAAAGGCTGGGACTTCAGATGCAGCAGTTGGTTGAACAGGCAGCTGCTCTCGGCATCTTTAAAGAAACCAAGACTACATCCTCTAAAGTTTCAGGTAACATTCACTACTCTGCCATTCCATAAAATTCTAATTGCAGACTTAAAAGTTAAAACAAGATAATTAACGTTTCGAAACCTGGCAAACGGTCATTCATGTTAACTTTATTTGGATCTGATTGATGAGAGAATATAACACAAGATGTCCTAATCCACATTCTAATCCACGTGTCGCCCTATTTGTAGTTCTGCACTCTTTACATCAAATGTTTCGGGTTTCCTTATGATAGTTCATGCTACCCAACCACAAATTCTTTGGGAACTAGAGCTTGTTCGAGGACGGGATTCGAAAGCGGGGGTGGGCCACCTTAACATGGTTTGCACGGGGGAGGGCCAACTGGATTAGGATAGGTGCGGGATTTACACATATTTTGTAGCAGCAGTCGGTCATCAAAGAGATGATGTTACTTGCAGACAAAAGTTAATTAAGGTTCAAATGATTATCCAAATGGCAGGACAAGTGAAGGATTTAAGAGCACAAACAAGGGAAGCGCCAAAGATCGTGCAATCAACCACCACCCAGAGAAGCGCCACAAAACCACTGATCCAAAATAAAGAGTCAACAGCACAGAAGAAAGTGCATATAAAATTAGGCGCAATCAAGAACACAGGCACAGCACAATCAAAAGGAAAAGTATCCCCGCAAAGCGAGGTAAAAACCCAGAAGCCAGGCACTACTGCTAAAGTCACCCTAAGATCAACGGTACAGAAGACTAAGACAACAATATCTGAAGTTAGACTTAACAACAAGAACAAGGATACATCCAGATCGAGCATTTCATTGACGTCATCAGTTCAGAATGTTAAAACAATAGAACGTAAAGGTTCCTTCAAGCTGAAAATTCAGGCTGGTAGAGGCGACAAGTCACCAACTGCAATGAAATCTCGTGTTTTGTTAAAGACAAGTTCACCGTCTGGAGCTACAGCAATGGCTAAACAAGACCTGAAACCTCGCAGGAAATGGAGTACGACTAAAGAAATCACTTTCATCGGGTGAAAACAGTGTCAGACAGTGTCAGACCTGAAAGCTCATGGGAACTGCTTTATCTAGATATATGATAAGGATGATAATGATAAGGTGTAAAACTAGCAAGTAGCAACAACATTACCCAATGTATGCTTCTGCAAATGGCGGCATAAAGAAAATTCAATATGCAATCTTACCCCTCATTTCTTAACTTTATCATTATGTGTGTTACCTAAATCATTTCTACATCAGCACTCATATGAGCTTGTATACTTCTCAAACAACAAAAGTCCAGACCCAAAACATCGAACATCTTGTTGCCAACAGAAACAAGTCAATGACGAGAAAACTCAATGAAAAGAGGCTCAGAATAACAGATGACTCATGTGAGACCATCTCACAGAAAACATGCAATTGACAAGGGTTGGGATTGAATCCATCCGTTAATGAATTAAGAGATATATATATATAACAGCTGTGTGAGACAGTCACATCAGAGAAATTGTACAGATATACAAAGCATCAATCGACGACAGATTCCCAAATTTGAAAAAAAAAACTTCCAACTGTGAGCGGCCTGATCAAATGCATCTCATTTTGATTAAAGCAAAACGTAAAAGAACTGATGCTGAAATTCTACCAATTGCATTTCTTGTCAAATGTTAAATCAGTACAGAGTACAGAGTAGAGTACAGACTACTAATGATGGTTTAACAAAAAATATCAATCTGCCACAACGTGCTTAATGTAGGTGGACCAAAGATTGAGAATTTTTGTATAAATAGTTTACATGTGCAATTTGGGCTCTGGAAAATTTAACCCATTCGAGAGCCAAAGTATAAAAAAAACCCTAGGAAAAGTGAGACTGAAGTTTGACGACAGAGTACAGACCTCGAGGTTTCCAAGAGAAAAATTATATTTGGAGACATTTTTCTCACTCGGCTTTGGTTTTGAAAGTGCTCTCTGCTTGTGATCTCCGCAATCTGGAAGCGAAGCGTCCAATAAACTTAAGAACTTCGTCAATTAAAATGACTGGAATAGAGCAAAGCAAGACAAGCAGCCATTCATTCAGGCTGAGAGGAACAATGCCAAACACTTTAGCAAGGAAAGGCACATATAGGATCAAGAAGTGCAAGCCAAAGGAGACAGACATAGCCAGAAGCAGCCACGGGTTAACCCATGGGGGCATGGTTACAAGGCTACCATCTTCGGAAAGAGCGTTGAGGGAATTAAACATCTCAATGGCGACTAACACAGAGAGAGACAGGGTCATAGCTTTGATTTTCCCAGATTCAAAGTAGGCACAAGGATCTGCACCAAATTTGAATGTTTGGGATCCAGCAGTGAAAGGCGAAACTGTGAAATTATCCCACGAACGGCATTGACCCCAATTTGCAAGCTGAGAGTAGCTCACTAGACTGTGTCCGTCTTGGCTAAGGTCAATACCCAAGAATGAGTCATGAGTGTACCAAACGATGAAAATACCAACAGTTGCCAGCCCAACATAAAGTCCAATCACCTGCATACAAGCAACAAATTTAGCTAAAGATAATCAACAGGCAGTGAAACAATGTGGGACCCCATAAATCTAATTCTCGAAAGGCGGATGAGGGAATTTACCAAGTAGCGGAACAGAATCCAAGCATTAATTAGTGAGGCGTCACTCCTTCGTGGAGCTTTCTTCATTATATCTTTGTCAGGAGGATTGAATCCCAATGCTGTGGCTGGAGGACCATCAGTAACTAGGTTGACCCACAGAAGCTGAACAGGGATAAGGCCTTCAGGAATCCCCAAAGCTGCTGTGAGGAAAATTGATGCAACCTCACCGATATTCGACGAAATCATATACCTTTCATTGCACAAAAGAACGAATTTCAAACATAAATTAAAATCATGTAACAGAGAGTGAGAAAGTTATGAGCAAAGCGTCAATGCAATGCAATGCAATACCTAATAAATGCTTTCATGTTGTCATAGATTGATCGACCTTCAGACACAGCAGCAACTATTGTGCTAAAATTATCATCTGCCAGCACCATGTCAGATGCTTCTTTTGCAACCTAGTGAAAAAGGCATTGATTAGCATACTCATGAAATTGAAAGTGCAAGTCGTATGGTGAGTGAAAAAAAAAAATTCATTGGCAAACCAGCTTCAGTTGAATAAGACAAAACAAAACAAGATAAATTACAAACCTCTGTTCCAGCAATACCCATAGCTATGCCAATATCAGCCAGCTTCAGTGCAGGTGCATCATTCACCCCGTCACCAGTCATTGCAACCACTTCACCATCCTCTTTCAACACCCTTACGATTTCTTGCTTATGCCTAGGCTCGGCCCTGGAGAAAAGCAAGCCTCCAGTTTTTCTTAGATGACTTTTCTTGTCAACAAGCTCCATGAACTCTCTTCCCGTTAAGCTTCTGGATCGAATGTCTTCATGAGACCCAAAAATGCCAATTTCACGACAGATAGCTTCTGCAGTATTCTTGTTGTCTCCTGTGATTACCATCACTCTAATACCAGCAGCTCTGCAGTCCTCAATAGCTTGCGGCACCTCTGTACGCGGAGGATCCTTCAAAAGAAATGAGAAACCATATCAAGAGACTTTCTTACGTAGCTTTGGAGAGGGCCTCCACATTTTAAAAACAGGCAATATCATTAGCTAAACTTACTCTTAAGCCAGCAAAGCCAACAAAGATGAGCTTGCTCTCGATTCCAGAATAGTTGGAAGGATTGAGCAAAAGTTCATGTGCTGGGTGATCCTCGTCACCGTCGTAAGTGGCGAATTCTCCAAGGTTCTCCTTGTATGCAAATCCTAGACAACGCAGGGCACTGCTGGACATTTCATGTAGACTGTCCAATATTGTGCTCTTTGTATTTTGATCCAACTCTACGATAGAACCATCGATTAACTGCATATAGGAGCTCCTTTCTAACAAATTTTCCACAGCACCCTGCCAGAATAGCATTTCAAAGTAAGCACACTTTTGACGTAGGTAGACCAGTGCTAAAAAAGCATACAAGATTTTATATGATATTCCTTCTCAAACGAAACATTCCCAAGAAAAAATCTCATAGTAGTAGACACAGACTATACTACAGGAGTAAAAATAAAAGGCATTTCAGTAACACATGTTCTGATCTAGCAATCGAGGCCTGAGGATACGGTTACTCATCAGGAAAACTAAGAAACGACGGCCGATTAGAAAATGAAGATCAAAGACGATACAACCAGATAAATCAATTGTCATGCTTACAATCACCCAGCAAAGCGTGATTGTGGACTCTAGAAAACAGTAAATTCTGCCCTTTTTACTCGATCGCAGTAAATTCTCCATTTTGATTCAAACTGATTTTCTCCCTTTTAGTTGGGGGAGGGGTGGATCTAAACAGATTCAAGAAAGTACCTTCACTAGCAATGAGTTCTGGCCCGAGCCAGAAGTGACAATGACGCCCATAGACTTTCTATCACGGTCAAACTCAAGAGTAGCAATACGACGCTCAAATTTACTCCACGCTCGGCAGCAAGCTTCAATAAATTCAAAACAAAAATCAGTACAAACATCAGAAATTAAATCAGAGGCCACACTATGAGAGTAAATAAAAGACATTTACAATCACATACATAATAAGTCATCGGAACCAGACGAAGCACGCTGCAATCCACTAGGCAATCCCATTTTCTCGACCAGAACCTGATAAAAAAGCAGAAAAGTCACATCCATCTCATATACTCTAGCTAAGCCACAAACATACTAATGCATTCAGCAATCATGTTGCGGGGTCTGTGCAAGGCCACACATAACAAGCGTATCAAAGGTCGTACAAGGAACAAACCA
Source organism: Gypsophila paniculata (assembly GCA_032274805.1). Taxonomy (NCBI): domain Eukaryota; kingdom Viridiplantae; phylum Streptophyta; class Magnoliopsida; order Caryophyllales; family Caryophyllaceae; genus Gypsophila; species Gypsophila paniculata. The sequence goes on along the minus strand of JAUEKU010189526.1, from coordinate 10,471 downwards.
TTTAGAGTGTTCCAACAATTTAAAAAAAAATTAGGATTAAAATGTCGGTAGAACTTTCTGTTCAACATGTCTACACATAAAGACTTCTTCTCAAAACGAAGATGGCCATATGTGGTGTGCACTGCACATGACAAAGGAGAAAAATAGTATGTCAAAAGTGAGCTCAAGTCTCACCTTTAATGCAGCCTCAGTGGGCATACCACTAGCAACGAAGTGAGCACCGGATTGGGAAACCCCAGCATCATTGCAAATGGCTGCAACTTTGGCAATCATTTGTAGATTCGCATCCATGTTACTAGCAGGCCAATCTCGTATCCCACCATCGGCAGGATTATATGTAGTCCCCTCCACGTTGAAAGTCCGGATGGCACCTCGTCTAGGGCCCATGGCGACAAGTTTTGACACCGCCATCTGATTGGTGGTCAATGTACCGGTTTTGTCCGAACAAATGACAGTTGTGCAACCCAGAGTCTCAACACTAGGCAATTTTCGAACCAGTGCATTTTTCTGGGCCATCTTTCGTGTTCCAAGGGCAAGGCAAGTCGTTATAACTGCGGGCAACCCTTCAGGGATAGCAGCAACAGCCAACGCTACAGCAATCTCAAAGTAATAAGTACACTTCTCGAATGAAAATTTAAAATTTGTAGGCCACCCATCAACAAATTCCCATGAAAGGAAATACTTGATATTGATCAACCAGACCAATGCACAAATAATTCCAATGATAACGGTCAACATTTCACCGAATTCATTCAGCTTCTTCTTTAAGGGTGTGTCTTCCTCACTCTCAGACGCCTCTTGTATTTGGGAGTGCACTTTCCCTATCTCAGTACTCATCCCTGTATTCGTAACCAAGCAAATACAGTTCCCATTGACCACAGTCGTCCCAGCAAAAACCATACATTTCTTACCCTGAATGTCTGTGTCCTCAGACACAGGCTTCACCGTCTTACTCACAGCTTCACTCTCACCAGTCAACGACCCCTGCTCAACCCTCAATGTTGAGCTTATTAAACTCAAAACCCGCATATCAGCTGGCACCTTATCACCAACCCTAAGCTCAACGATATCTCCTGGCACCAACTCTTTCGCAGGCAGACTAGCATCCTTTTTCCCGTCCCTTATCACAGAGGCATGCTCCGACTGAATCTCTTTCAGCGCCTCCAATGCTTTCTCCGCATTGTTCTCTTGCCACACCCCGACAATTGCATTCACAATCAAGATCAAGAATATCACCAACGGCTCAACAAAAGCCGTAATCCCCTTCTCCCCACTTCCATCTCCATCATACCACGCAAGCACGAACGAAACCACTGCAGCGCCTAACAAAATTCTAACTAAAGTATCATTAAACTGATCTAATACCAACCTAAATATAGACGGTCCCTCATGTTTATCCAACTCATTCAATCCATAAATTTTCTTCCTTTTTTCAACCTCTTCACTCGTAAGCCCTACATCACGACTAACATGATACTTTTCCTCACACTCTTTCGCATCTCTCGCCCATGGCGCAAACAATTCACCGTATTTCTCCGATTTACTACTCAATTCCTCTCGAATACCGCCATAATCCTCACCTACTTTCCCCATTGACTTCAATCAAGAACAAAAATGTTCACTATGCTCAAATTCAACCACGTAAAACAACAAAATCAATTGTTTTCCATTCAATTAACTCCTGAAATTTGCAAATTCAATCAATCAATCAATCACATGACCTTACAATTCAAATAATTACTTACAAAACTCATAAATTTTAGTACACATTAACAAAAAAATAACAAAAATCTAAGAAAAAATCAACTACACTCGAATTCAACAATGAAATCAATTGTTATCAATTAATCAAATGATCTGACAATTCCAAAGAATTAATTACAAAACTCATACACTTGAGAAAAAAATAACAACCACCAATATTTAAGAAAAGTTAACTATAAACAACAAAATCAATTGTTATTGCAACAAATTAACTCCTGAAATTTGCAAATTCCATCAATTAATTATACGATCCGACAAGACAGTTAAAACAACAACAGGTCTACTGTCTCACACCGTCAGACCTACCGTTAATTAAGCAAAATTTGTGCCCAAACAATTACTTACAAAAACTCATACACCCCAGCATAAAATAACAAAAAAAAACAAATAATTAAGAAAAATTAACTATACTACACTTGAATTCATCCACGAAAAACAACAAAATCAATTGTTATGAAACTAATTAACTCCTGAAATTTTCAAATTCCATCAATTAATTATATGATCCGACAAGACAATTCAAACAACAGTAGATTTTCGATAAAACCGTCCCACACCGTAAAACCTAACGATAATTAATCAAAATTTGATTTCAAACAATAACTTAAAAAAAAAAAAAAAAAAAAAAAACAACTCATAAACTCCAGCATAAAATAACAACAAAAAAAAAAAACAACAAATAGTTAAGAAAAACAATCATAAATCATTATAATTAGGGAAATAACTGTCAAATAGAAAGCGATGAGATTGAAGAAAGTCTACGACTTCCTTCCTCTCATGTCAACAGTATTTTAATCAAACGTATACAATTAATCGGAACAAAACAATTACAAACTACCTCATGAATGTGTTAAGTTTGTGTACTCTTTTTGAATTTGCTTTTTCAAAGTTTTTATTTACAAAACTTTATTATGACTCGTGTACTTTATATTATACGAGTGGTTTAAATTACGTGCAAGTTATTATAACAAATATTCTCTCTCTTCAAAATAAAGTCAAAGTGAAGAAGACGATTTCTCTTTTATATATACACAGAACTTTCTGGAACTCTAGCGGAAAATTGAAGCGTTGTTGCGTTTTTTCTACACCTAACTGGAACCAATTAGAGATCGCCACGTGTCAAGGAGTTGCTTTATGTGGGGAAGTTGTGGGGTCAATTTGGTGACGTGGTGGTTAGTGATTGGTTGAGATTTATACTTGGGAAGGGGGGAAAAGTATCGGTGTTTTTTTTTTTTTCTTTTTTTTTTTTAATCTGGATATTTTAATGTGTTTGGTGCGATGAACATTCGTGGTACTTGCATCCAGATTTAAATAGTACTCCGTACTCCGTATTTGTGTTTGTGTGCAACTCTCGTGGAGTCGCTGTGTCTTGACTGGCACGATTTTACTTTAATAAAAAGAGATACTCCGTAATTTTTATGGTATTTTTGAAGTTTATATTTTTGTTTAAAATATTCATTTTTTTTTATAAAAAGTGTTTAACTGATTAAAACTCGTGACTACGAGTTTTGAATACGTCAATTCTTTTTTTAAAATTGTACATCTTGACAAGATCTTCGATTTGAAAAAAAAGAATTTTAGTATTCGGAACTCGTGGCCAGGAGATATGGTCAGTCAAAGTTCGTTCGGTAAAAAAAATTTTGACCGATCAAAACTCATGATTACGAGTTTCGAATAAGAAATTCTTTTTTTCATATCGAAAATCTTGTCAAGATATACGATTTTAAAAAAAGAAATGTCGTATTCGGAACTTGTAGTCACGAGTTTTGATCGGTCAAATACTTTTTATAAAAAAAAAAAAAAATGAGTATTTTGGGCAAAATTGCAAAGTCCAGGGGTACCATGAAAATTATCCCTAATAATAATAACGATTTTTTTAACGAGTGGTCCGTGATTCAAAAAATAATAATAATAATAATAATAATAATAATATATTGAAAGAGCGTTTTTGTAAGAAGCGTAGGAAATTATTAACGTTGAATTGAATCAAATAGAATTAGTGGAGCTATTTTAAGTTCAAACTTCAAACCATCATTAAAATACCTTGACTTGAACTTGTGTCTTTTGTAGTCAAAAACACATCACCCAATATAAATATTGGTCGTTCGATTATGAAAGGTTAATCTTATAAAAGATAATTTATCACTAATAAAATAAAAGATGAGTTTATTGATGTATAAAATGTGGTCACATTTAGGCTGAGTGTAACCAATATTAAATGTGATCACTTTTATCTCTCTCAATTATGATCACATTATACATAATTATAATTACAATCAGACTAAATATGGTCACATTTTATACATTAGTAACCCTTTTCCATGAAAGACTTATCAATTATCGGAAACAGTATTTTTCAAAGCAGCTGAAGATTCTTTTGTTACTAGAAAAACAACAATAATGAATGAGTTGTAACTTTGTACGTGGATAGAAAGGAGAGATCGTCTACACAATCTGCATTTGGGACCATAACAATTCGTATGCAAAGTACACAAAGTATACGCTCAGTTTCACAGCTACTTTGCAAAATCAACAAGTACAAGCATGAAAAATATGATTACAAAACTACGAAGTATTAAAGTCGACAAAGTAGAAATCATTACGTGTTTTTTCTTAAGTCATTCGAATAATAGTTTACACACAATCAAAAGCAAACGAAAATTAAAAGCCAGATAAATTACAACACTGATGAAGTTCAGTAGTGACTCTACTGACTAGTAAGTGAGGTAGACATTGAGCTCGAGAACCGTCTCCAACCCATCAGTCTCCTGCTGAGCAACAGGAAGAGTTTTGACGAGTGCAAATCCTTTGGCATTCACATACTTTCCAGTGCCACCCATGACTGCAATCAAGGATTCAGACACCGATGTCTGATGGACACCAAAGAAGTTGAGACTGTCAACATATCCGCCCTCTTGAAACATTGTAGTAAATGCCATTGTCTGCGTCTTCCCATCAATCGAGCTGTAGACATAGAACCCCTGAGCTCGACCTAGCATGCCTGAGCCAAGTTCGTGGCTTTCAGTCAGCTCATCGTCGATTGCTATCATTGTTCCGAACATTAGTTGTTGAAGGCTGCTCTGTGCGGAGAATTGAGCCCCATTCACGACAGGGAAACCATTCCCTCCTACAAAGTTGTTGTTGTTGCCGTTGTTCTGCATCACATTCGGGTTGACCCCACCAAGTCCAGTAAGGAAAGGAACGTTGTTGTTGTTAATGATCCCGTTGTTGGCATTGTTCTGAGGGAGGCCATTATTATTGGGAAGGACAGCCCCATTGGGTTTCGCAAAAGGGACCTGACCATTCACAGCAGGGTTAGTCACAATGCCAGTTATCGCTTTGGCTGAAGGGTTGGTCCCACCTAGGATGTCGTGCATGAAAAAGGTTAATTCTGGGTGGTCACCGTCAACTCCAACACCTGCACCGGCAGCAGCTCCACCTCCAGAGACAGCGGCTGCGCCACCAGCCCCACCACCAGATACAGTGGCTGCCCCACCACCCCCGTTACCAGTGCCGGTGGATGCACCAGCAGTCCCAGTTACTGGGGAAGAAGTACCATCATCAACTGCGGCGTCTGGTGCAGTTGCAGAAGAATCTGTTTCATCGAGGAGTCGAGCTGAGGTTGCGGCAGTTATGATTAAGAAGAGCGTAAGATAGAAGATTTGGGCCTTCATGGCGAAAGTGGTTGTAGACCTGCAAATGATTCGAAGTTTGGAAAAGAGGTGGTAGTTGATTAGACTCGCTTTTGAGATTGTGATGAATGTTAGAGACTACCATTGGGGTTTATATATGCACACAAGTGTGCTAAATTATGAAGAATATTAGAAGATGGAGTTGATAAGATGGAGCAGTTGTTTCAAGCATTCCTCCTCTGGTGTATTAGTTAGAACAAACCTACATCTCAAAATCTCTTCTAAGAAAATTAATCAATTAGAGTTTTCAGCAACTAGCTGCTAACTACTGAGTGCCAAAGATACCAACTCACTATGAATATTAAACGAATCCATCAACAGCTTCAGGCCCGTAAATGTTCGAATCAACAATGGAGATGTTGCAAAACCCCACACAGCCCAAATATTTTTTGCAAAACCCAAACTACAACTAATCACGAAACTCAACTCAACTCAACCTCCATTTCTCTCTCTCGAGCATTTCATTAAATTAAAGAGGTCATGGATTTTTCGAAGATTGAGGCAACGTCATAGAACAATAACTAAAAAGCTTGATGTATAAAACTATACCATGAATGATTATACTAACCTTAAATGTTATACTCTCAGTGAAGTACAAAAAACCAGAGAACCTGCGTGAATGCTTTTCAAAATACAAAAATAAGCTGTTGAAAGTCCTGAAACTGCTACTTGCTAATTGCTATCTCGTAGAAATGACGTGCATATGTATGATCTCACCACATGTCCATATGATAGGAGTGTTAAAGAGGGTCTATGAGGAGGTAGATTGTGACCAACCATGGATTGTGAACATTGTTTGTGCTGCAACAGCCTGTCAAAGGACGATATATATTATATAGACAGACAGTTAGACGATTGACGCCATAAATGTTGGAAAAAAGAAGTGACTTGAGAATGTTGAGATTATTTATTGCTGTCATAGTCACTGAAAACAAAAGGAAGAACAATAGACGACGTATCGAGAAACTTACAACAGATGGATGCTTAACTACAGAAATGTTACAGCCGTGGCTTTCTCGATCATGA
>JAUEKU010189417.1:0-17982 GCA_032274805.1 Gypsophila paniculata | reverse complement strand
CTATCTTTTATAAAATGAATAAGAAAATTTTATAAAGGAAAAAAAATATATATATAAAAATGCATACAACAAAAAAAAATGCTCTTTATAATTCAGACTTTACTTGGTTCAGTTTAAATTTTCATTTTTTTATTTTATCTTTTGACAAATTTAACTCTACCTCTAATTAGTGTTTGGGAGGGACGAGTTCAGATTGGGTAGGGCTGTAGGTGGTGGGTGGGGCGGGGGGCGGGGGGGGCGGGGGTGCTAGTTGGGGGCGTGCAGGGCAAAGGGCACGGAGCGGCGGTCGATGAAGGTGGGGAACAGCGGCCGGCGGGGGAGGGGCGCCTGAGGTTGTGGGGTAGGAGATGGTAGAATTGGAGGAGAAAAAGAGAGAAAAAAAGCGAGCATGGGCCGACCGATGAGGAGTGGCGGCGATCGACGATTTGTGTAGTTGGGGTGGGTGGTTGGTGGTGTTGGCTTGTTGGTGTGGTTGGGGAAATGAGGAGGTAAGTTTGTCATTTATAAATTGCACAGAGTAAAATCGTAACTATAAAGGGCGTTTTACTTGATCATTGAGTCAAATATTATTCGCCGAGAAAAACACCAATTTATGACGAAATGAGGAGTAATAATAAATTATTACAATTAGTGTAATAAGACGGCCTTATAATAAAAAATTTATACGTCGGGAGTACGAGCATATTTGTGCCCATGTCCATAATTATCTTGCTCTTATAACGTTAACCTCAAATCACATATGCAATAAATGAATAAGCAAATATATGAACGAAAACAGCAGTGCATAGATAGATAAAACACACAGACAATCAACTGATCAACTCTGTTTCATTAGCTTTTCCAATCTCATAACAATTCATGATTACAGTGTGTGCATTACCAAGTGACCTTATGTACAGATACCGATCTTATAACCCCCGTGTTTGGGGCAATACAGCATTTGAAATTCTTGATGTCGGGAAATAAGTGTAGGCTTTAGAATACTACACGCAGGTTTTTTGATGATTGGAGTATGTCTGGCATCACTTCTTCGGCGGTTTAATAAATATGTTGTCCCTGTAGTATTTGAGTTCCGACATGCTCTCTCTGATATCTCCCAAAGCCCGGTGTTTCTTCTTTTCTGGTGCCTTTTTGTGAGCTGGATAGATGAAGGCATAAGAAGAATGAGAAAAACTATGATCTTTTGTATAAAATGACACACCACACAATATTACACTGCCGGCCTCTGAACATTTGAAAGACTAGACACTAGTGTTCTGAAATCTGAAGGCAACGATCTATGCTGAAATCATGTATATATTACCCCTTTTATTACCAAAACCGTCAACAACGTTACTATGGTGTCTCAGCGATTCCCACATGTAAAGGCAACGGGTTCGGATATACGCAACCTTCCCATTATGACATCGACATATTACTCCTAATAAACGATAGAGTACCTATTTACAAACAAAATATATTACGGGCAATCAGTAGACTAGTACAGCCAATTAGCACATGCTCTCGCATCATTTTAGCATGATAATCTAAATTAGAGACTAGTTCCTTAAAAAACCCTTTGTTTAGATCCCTCCATTTCCCTCCCATAAATTAGCTTGGACCTCTTTTCCTCAGAACCAACTTATGATTAAAATTCCGTCTTTCCAAACAAGCCCTAGAAATTAATTTGCACTTCTACTATAGCAAGTAGGCAAGATTGTGATTTGTGCATTCAACAAACATACAGAAACATTGAGAGCAGAATATACATAATTGAGCATACATGGAAGACTCTTTTACCTTTAGGATACCACCGAATGCATAAAGCTCTTATGCTGCTGACGTCTACAAGAACATGGGAGAACATTCTTGCCAAGTCTGGCATATATTTCTGCAAATGAACTGGTTTAGTAAAGAACATCACACCACTCTTTTATGAAGCCAAAAATAGCAAAACTAACATAGACTCGTGTCAACGGACCATTACATGAAAAAGAGATAAAAAAACAGAGTTGACTGTCAATATTACTTTCTCAAAGCATAAGGAGAGGCTTGAGCAACTGGACGTCAATCAAATAGAATGCTTGACAATTTGACATATAACATCAAACATATGCTACTTTCAACTGACCATCAGCTCAAAAGTTTAAGGCTATATCTACAAGTATCAGATATATCTATGGCTGCAGTACAGAATTTGAATCAGATCAGCACGAGACATTTTGCAATACAGGCATATGGCGCACAATAAAGATCACAAGGGTGAGGACTAAGGTAGCTCATATTTGTCTTTCTGGCTCACTATAAAGTACATACACAACACCATGAATGGAAAGGGGTCTATCATACTGCATATAAGGAACCAAAATGAGAGAAAAGACTGACATCAGATAAATTCCATGAGTCCATGGGAATGTACTCCATAATACTCTCTCATTAGAGAATAATTTCTATTGGGAACCCAGACCAGGAATGCGAGGACTAATTCCCTCTGCTACAAGGTTTACCAAGGGCCTCAACCTTGTTGGACAATGGAAATACCGAGTATTATTAACATTTTCTGGAACCATAATAACCCAAATATCCGACCATGTTGTCACGGGCTGCATACACAGAGTCTTTTTTCCTAAAACAGTGCTAGACAGTTTTATCCAAGGGACTAGCATAACTTGGTTTGCGATGGACATGAGGTTGATTTTTAGGTGAAAGTAATCATCTCATAAGCCATGACACCGGGCTCACATGTAAATAGAATGACAAGATCTCCCACCAAGCCCAAATATAAAAAAATGAAAGAGAAACACATCCTCATAGATAATTGCGATCTTTACATTTTCCTAGGAATGAAATACCTTCACGCCAATTGTCAGTGAGTAGATTCTTCGAGACATTTGAAAAATAAAGAGACTATTCTTGCATTATTCAGAAAAAATGAAAAGAATGATAATACTCAAATACCTTGAGAAATGCAAAATCCGTATAAACAGAGTTTCCAGCAAGAAGCGGTCGCTGTGTACTACCCACATGTCTTTTCACAAATTTTATAACCTGCATAGCACCAGTCAAAGCACATTATGTATGCTATTAGACGACAAAACAGCACACATCAGCAGCACTGTAGAAAAACAACAGATTAGATAAAGTGGTATTATGGAGGAGCATTCTATGGAATGTTTCAAAATAAAATGTATTATAATACGACTGAAAGAATTTGCAATAAACATAGATAGACTCAGGAATCATCAAACTAAAACCTTCCACAAAGACATAAAAAGAGTTCTTCATTGTAGATGGTTTGACAAGGAAGTATATTGAAAAGACAAGAGGGCAAAGCCCACCAAAGAAAAGTAACCAGTAACCAAAAAGGATTTATTCAAACATGACTAGGAAGATCTCACAGTTACACCAATTTAGAGGCTAATGTATACAATCGGTACTACTGGGGTATTGTTCTATTGGCCAGACTCAGCTACAAGTGACGTACACGACACGGTCTCTGAGTATCTGACACAACTTTTTTTGTGAAAAAGTTTCATGGCTTTTGTGTAAAATGAAGTGTCAAGGTATTGTGTCAGTGTCAAGGTGTCAAGCGTCAGACATGGGACACAACATCAAAGTGAAGTGTCGAATTAACATACATGGAAGTACACAAAATGACAAAAAGATCAAAAAAGATAAATTTTAAGGGATCAATGACACTTTCTCCTAGTTTGACGAACCAGTGCTTTGATGCATGTTCATGACAAGTAATATCTATTTCTTATAACAAATCTACTGGCAAACAATAGAATCCAAATTACTAAATACACATGATCAGTATTTACGGACCTGATCCTCAGCTTCTTGTTCACTAAGTGTACTCCGAAGAACCTCATTTGCCAAACCTGCAGTAGCTATTGAGTTAGTCATTATGCCCACCAAAATCAGTAGAAATAAAAAGAGCTACACAGAGCTGGGTTAGCAAGGCACAGGAAATGCAGCAATAGAGAGGGACAACTTCACAAAATAGCATAATAAAGCAGTATTTCAATCATCATATTATGCAAAACAAATGAAGCAAAAAGACATATTTCTTACCACTAGCTGTATGATGTTCTTGACACCATTCGTTCATCCTGTCTATGCATTCTTGTGTTTGATGGATAACCAAATCTGGACCCTGAAACAAAGGATCAGTACTTTCAATTCTATACCACTGCAGTGTGTTACCATTCGTTATCGAGAACAACATTGAAATGACTGTCAAGAATGGAAATAAAGGCACCAACATGTAAAAACATAAGTTTAGAAAACGATAACAATATTAGGATGCATGAGAGACTGACAGATGCGCGAAGTCAAATATGGTCCTAGTCTTCATATAACATGTCTCCTTCATATAACATGTCTCCTGAAATTAGCGACTCCCACAAGGCCCAAGCCCGAACCAAGACCAGCCAATTGAGGCCCGTAGAAAAATATTCCATATAGTAATAAATGAAAAAACAAACAAATAAGCCAGACCATAAAAAAAATATGTCCCCACACTCGACCATCAAATCACGACTTCACTCCTTTCCAAAGGATGGGTTTAGGAGCTATCCAAATGTGTCCTAAAGCTCCCTTCCCCACAAACGTTCACACTCACAAGATGAACATTGAAGTTTAGCAGATAAATATTAAACAGCAGCTTCTCCTCATTGTAAACACATGAAAGTGGATCAAAGTATCAAGTCCAGCAGGACCAAGCAGGCAACTATTCAATAAAACTCTGCGACAGCAGGGAGCAGTTTCAATAAATGACAAGCGATTAAATCAACTATGGATATTGCACAAGAACAAGAAATAACTGAAAGGAAAAAACTGTTCCAACTATACTTACAAGGAAACAATAGAACATTAGGATAAATGATACATCTGTTCTCACCTCAACAGCTTTGCATAAATTGCCATCTGTTATTATGCATGCTATTTCAATTATTCTATCGACTTCAATGTTTAAACCTGCATAAAATGATTACATGCTCAGTTAATATAGCTATTGATGGACACAAGAAACATGTCAAGGAGATACGAATGTGAAATCGACAAAGACAGCAACTCAGTAAATCAACTCAGTAGCAGCTTACGACATTAGCTTCTTTGACCAGCTACTCAATAGCTGTTTCTTTAAGTATATTCGATACTCTTTAAACACAAATATTATAATTAGATTGAAAATCAACGCCTAGCTTCTACACAGATTAGATCAACAGTTGTATCCTTCTGCAGACCAGGAGCTACGGCTACAGCCAACGACATACTCTATAGCTAGCTATTCTTGCAGTTCAGTGGTTACAAAGTGCTTTTCACTCAAAAACGCAAAACAGATTTTAACCCAAGATGCCATTTCTCTGAGTTAGAAAAGGAAAAATGTTTTATAATGATACATAATCTTGGAGGAACCAATCATGTTGTTCGAATCTGTCACGTGAGTTCATAATTGTGTTACAAACGTTGTTTCCTTCTTAATAAGGGTGTACTCAAGCAGCTCGTATACAAAGACAGTGTGCAAAGATTTTTATGTTGAAAATTCGAAAGAAATATACTCTGCATCATTTACTATCATATATGAGAATCATAAAAGAACTTACCTGTCATTTCTAGGTTAATCCAAACAAGTGGTAACCTAAACTCTGATACCAGCGCACCTAACGTTTGATCTTCTTTTTTCCCATTTTCCACAACTAGCTCGTCACTTGACTTTTTACCATCATCGGTGATCATTCCTGAGTCAGAAACAAGATAAACACTTTCTCAGCCAGAGAACCGCATATAGTCTGACAGCTGACTTGTACACGTATCCCGCGTGTAAGTCATCTTTGAAAGGGTTAATTCCCTGAAAAGGCAGTAGTGTCGATGGTCAAACGTCAATATTAAAGGACAGTCATTTTCAAAACACCCTATCAAACCGTGGCAGAAGTAATAATGCCGAAAAAATTTGAGAAGCAATGCATCCCTCAGAAACGCCAAAGATTCCACATGGAGACATGCAAACACAGTTCCTCAACCTTGTTATGCAAAGGGAGCCCTATGTTCACATGACTGATGTACAAGTACGTTCGGATTACTAAATGTCTCATCACAGGGATGTAACGAAAGCTTACTCTTTTCAATTTTTTCGGGGACACTACTTATACAAAGTATCATAACTTCCACGAATGCACTTGGAAAGACTAATAATCCCTGCATTCGAACAAACTCTTATCGTATTCCTTTCTGGGCCATTCCAATTGATTGTTTACGTTTTCTTTCTTTCAAGTATCTACGAAATGAGATGACATTTTTACCAAACTACTCAGTTGAGTAACTAATTCATCGTTAAGGGGACAAAAATACTACTCAATACTGATAATAAAGGTAATCCAGAAAACTTTTGAAGAAATAATTGAAAATTTTAAAGAAAAAAAAAATCGAAAAATCTAAGTAAATAAAATTGGAAAAAATGGAGCTACTAGTCTACTACTCTAGGACTCACTCTCAATAAGTCAGTAGTTCACCATTCTATATCAAAATAGGACATAAATGGCCATAATACATTAGTGTGCAACGAACACAGTCAGTTTAAGCTCATTAAAGACGGGTATATTCGTATTAAGTCTGGTTTTTTAAGGACTTGATAGGAGTAAATATTAAGCTGAAGAAGGATATAAGCATGTTGGTTTTGAAAAAAAAGTTAAACCAGGTGCAGAAGTTGAAATCTAACGCATTGGAAACCAAATCCAACTGAAATGAAATTAAGTTGGTATCGTACGGTGACGATTGGAACGAGCAAGCATACCTGAAAACATTTTAAGCGACGTGTGAAACGAAAGAAAGAGAAAGAGTAAGATTGAAGTTGAAGGTTTCACGGGCAGTGTTCGGCGGCAACTTTACTTAGGTTTACCTTTTACCTATCTTATTCACCCGCTTTATTTAAAACTTAATTAAACTGAGTTGGTTTCTTACTTTATTTCTTAAATAATTTAAAATATATATATATAATACTCCTTTCATTCAAGTCTAAACACCTCATTTACTTTTTTGACACTATTCATTTAAGTTGAGAGTTTTCGAAATTTCTCTCGATGTATACGATAAAACATAGTCATGTGGGATCTTGTTTGATTTGTCTTTATTAGTAAAATAATAATATCAAATTTTTAGAATTTTTAGTAATACGAAACTATGTATATTGTCGTTACAAAACGTGCGTTGACAAATGTGATAAAGTAAATGAGATGTTTGGACTTGAATGGAGGGAGTAACATATTTTTGTGCTAAATATATAATTCACGTATTATACATCTGAGGGAGTACCTTAGATACTAAGTTTTTAAGTTTTTTTTAGAGAATCTAAATTACATACTCAAAAATTAGATTAATACTCAAAAACTTAAACACTACTAGAAACTTGCTTAAAAATACTCCAAAAAAGAAAAATTTGTATCTAATATACTACTCCCTCTCCATTCAAATCCAACTTGTGCATTGACTTTATCACACTTGTCGAGAGACATTATACAACGATAATATCTATAGTTACACGTTATAAAAGATTATAAAAATTTGATATCATATTGTATTTAAGAAGACGAATAAAACAAGATTACACACGACTATATTTTAACTTATATATTTCAAGAAATATCAAAGATTCTTTAGGGTCATAAATAGTGTCAAAAAGTGAATGCACAACTTGAATTTAAACAAAGAGAGTACATTAAATTATAAATCCCATTTTTCTAAATTTACGACAAAAATGACCTCGTGACGAGGCGGAGGAACTCCAAATGAACCATAGCCACAACAAGTACAACCCCAGCAAAACAAACTCATAAAAACACCCCCAAAATCCTACATTTTCTCTCAAAAAAAAACCTCCATTAAACCCTAAACCTTCAACAACAACAACAACAAAAATTCAAAAGAATGATACTACAATCAACCTTAACACCTTCAAAACCACACACAATCTCCACACACCTGTCTTCATCATCATCATCATCATCGTCGTCGTCGTCACTGTATTTCCCACATGGGTATCGCTCTTTTGCACCATACTCCCTCTCTAAAACAATAAAAAAGTGCTCAATATCCGATATACACAACTACGGCACAGTCGACTACGAGAACCGCCCCATCATTAAATGGGGCCTTATCTTCAAGCGCATTTCCGCCATCAACGATATTACTAATGATGATGCCAAAATGGGTGTTGCCGATGTTCTTAATCAATGTGAGAAGCAAGGAAAACGTATTTCTAAGTGGGAGCTTTGTCGTATTGTTAAACAGTTGAGGAAGTTTAAGCGCTACCCTCTTGCTCTTCAGGTTCTTCTTTCCCCTGTTTTCGTTAATGATTCATGTTAGTCGACCCCCCATTTGTCTTTGGAATTTGTATCAGACCCAGCCCTTCTTGTGAGGGGACGTGTTAGACTATAAAATTAATATAGTTCGGTTAGTTACGTGATGATGTGGCATAGTTCGGTTAGTTAAGTGATGATGTGGCAGTTAATAAGCCTCAAATTGACATTAATTAAGCTTAATAATCACAATTAAAATCTATATACGTTTAAAAAATTATCTTTCTCATAATAAATCATCACATATTCTGAAAAATGGTTTGAAAAAGCAATTTGTTTTAAAATAGGTTCGTTTTAAAGGTGATGATTTGAGGGTTAATGAGTTTTAATTTGGGCTAATTAACCATCAGACCGTCCTTTAGCGGAGTAAAATTGACCGGATTTTAACCTTTGGGCATGATTGAGAATAACACTAAAGTTCAGGGGTACAAGCGGTGTTTCCAAAAAACGAGGGGGTACAAGCGAGAAAAGTAAAAGTTACAGGGTACCAATACGGATTTCCCAAATGATTATTTGAATTCGTTATTTGTAGGTGTATCAATGGATGAACAATAGAATAGAACGGTATAGGCTGTCAAGCAGTGACACGGCTATACAGTTGGATTTGGTTGCCAAGGTTAGTGGCATTGCCTATGCCGAGGACTACTTCACACGGGTGCCCGATGCGTTGAAGGATAAGCGGATATACGGGGCTCTTTTGAATGCCTATGTTGGTGCTAAAATGCGAGCCAAAGCGGAGGCGTTGATGGAACAAATGAGGAACACGGGGTATGCTGTTTACCCGCTTCCCTATAATGTGATGATGACCCTTTACATGAAATTCAATGAGTTTGATAAGGTTGATGGGCTGGTTTCAGAGATGAAGGCGAAACGTGTGCCGCTTGATTTGTATAGTTACAATATTTGGTTGTCTGCGCGTGGTTCTCGAGGTTCTGTGGAAGGAATGGAGCAAGTTTTTGAAGAAATGGACTCAAACCCGACCGTTGTTCCTAATTGGACCACATTCAGTACCATGGCTTCGATATACCTTAAAATGGGGCAGCGTGAGAAAGTTGAACAGTGTTTAAGAAACCTCGAGAGTAGAATCACGGGGCGTGATAAAATGCCGTATCAGTACCTTATAAGCCTATATGGTAGTTTGGGAAACCGAGAAGAGGTTTATCGTGTGTGGAACATGTACAAATCAACTTTCCCGAGCATTCCTAATTGGGGATATCATTCTGTTATTTCTGCACTTGTGAGGTTGGGTGACATTGAGGGAGCGGAGAAACTTCACGAGGAATGGCTTCCGGTGAAAACCTCGTACGATCCTAGAATAGGAAACCTTCTCATGGGGTGGTATGTTAAGGAAGATTCTTTCGAAAAACTCAAGAGATTCTTCGACTACGTGATTGAAACCGGTGGAAAGCCAAGTGAAACCTCATGGGAGATTCTCGCAGAAGGTCATATGAAAGAAGGGAGAATTTCAGAAGCCTTAGACTGCTTCAAAAAAGCTTTGTCGGTCGACAGTGCTAGAAATTGGAAGCTAAAACCATCAATCGTAAACGAATTTATAAGGCTGTGTGAGCAACAAAACAACCAGGCTTTGAAGGAAGATTTTGTCTCGTTATTGACTCAAACGGGTTGCTTACAAAATAAAGGTTATCGGTCTCTTCTTACTGGCATTAGCGACTCAATGGTAGTCGGAGACACTAAAGAAGCGATGCTCAATTACAGACATGAATCTGAAAATGAAAATGAAGAGAGCGATGAGTCTGACATGTTGCTCTCAGTTCTAGAATAAGTTAAAATTCACTTCACGTTTCTGTTTTCCCGCTTGAAGGTTCTATGGTCGAGATTTATATTGAAGATATATGAATTCTACTATAGAAATATACATGATATTGAAATCTGTCAATGCTCGATGTTACTGTGTTTGGGCATCTGCCATTGCTCGGTGTTACTATGTTCGGGGGATAGCTGACGTGCTGAGATCCTAAAGTTAGCGTGTGGCGAGAAGTTCATTCCTTATCTCTCGGTGATTTTAGGAGGTGTACTGATGAATTTGGTCTCAAATATTTGTTTACATCTTGTCATTTTCATAATTGTTGGCAAAAGATTATGAATTGGCACTCTAGTAGCTACAAAAGTGTTCATTGTATTTGTTTCAGAGGCAGTGCCCTACAAGAAAATAGGTGGTTCGAACATGGGTACTTCTAATATAACACCGTTGTACGTAGACCTGGCAAATCAGGTCGGGTTAGGAACTTGGGTCGGGTTAAAGTTTTGAGTTGGGTCGACTCATTTCGGGTCTCGGGTTTGTTTAAGGTCCGTTTGGGTTTGGGTCAATTAGGGTCGGGTCAAGTCGGATAATTTTTGGGTCGGGTCACGTCGGATAATTTTTGGGTCGGGTCATTATCGGGTTAAAACGTACACATTTGGTCAACAAGGATGATTTTTGGACACTGAAAATTGTTTTTTTTTGAAAGT
The DNA here is from genome assembly GCA_032274805.1 of Gypsophila paniculata. Taxonomy (NCBI): domain Eukaryota; kingdom Viridiplantae; phylum Streptophyta; class Magnoliopsida; order Caryophyllales; family Caryophyllaceae; genus Gypsophila; species Gypsophila paniculata. Next base: position 7,174 of record JAUEKU010189417.1, on the reverse strand, counting down.
TTTGTTATTTTTAGATCAGATTAGTAGAGTATATTTTAGTCATTTCAAAGTATACAATGTTATTTTTGTCGGGTCAATTTCGGGTTGGCTCGTTTCGGATCGGGTCAGTTTCGAGTCAACGAATTTCGGGCCAGGTCGGGTCAATTCAAATTTCGGGTTGCATATTTCGTGTCAGATTTATAGGGTTCGTTCAGTTTTGCCAAGTCTACGTGTACACGTACAAGGGGTTAATCTTGACTAAATTGTGTTCATTATAAGGTTTTTATAGTAAACATTATTATAACGTTATAATAAAACATCTTACATAAGATGAGTTATAACTCTCGATTTAAGATTTTTTTTTTCCTTTCATATAGGTCTTTCCGACAAGACGATGAAAGAGGCAATTTATTGATTGATTTATAAGATTGCCGAAGGGCCACAACAACAAATGAAATTACTTGTGTATGGACACTTGGCAACTTTTAATTGGAGTTTTATTAAACCGCTTTATTAAATTATGTTTGAATAATGACAATTTTGTTGAGTCCAATTTCTTATTCAAGAACGTGATGATCACTAGTCCAAAATATACATGAAATCGGTTGCGATAGTGAGTGCATAGAGACTTAGAGAGACATCTTGTTTTGTGGTGGCCACCTAAAGGATTTGGTAGGTGTAACTTGTAAGACTGTAAGAGCAAGTCTGACAATAACGACTCATATTATGTAATCAACAATTATATTACAAGTCTCGTGATAAAATTATCGTAAAATAATTTAATTAGTTATATATAAAAATTTGAAATGTTGAGAGTTGAGACCTTGTGAATTTGGGTGTTGGAAAGTTTAGAAATGTCAAATACTTCTTGTATTATAATTGTGAACGTAGTCGGAAGATCATTATCTTTCCAATCGATTTTGAATTTCGCCCATTTTTTCAATCGTACTCTTCTTAATACTACGTTTACGATTGCGGGAGGGTATTGGGAAAATGAATGGCCCAGTAGTTATGGCTACATATATATAATTACTAGCCATTTAACAGAGACCATTGAGTTATTTCACTACTAGCTATATAATCGTGAACTTGTAATATGGAAATCACAACAATAATAATAAATTCTATTATCTATGAAATATATATCTATCTAATTCTTAAGAGTGTTTCATATTTATTCGGTCTAGTTTGATTAATGAATAATCGAAAGTTAGTTCCTTAAATAAGGATATCATTATAATTCATATTCTACTTCATTTATCAGCATTATATTAGTCATTATTCATATTCTACTTCATTTATCGGTGGGCTTGGTATCTTGAAATCTGACTGCTTTTTTTGGGTCTAGTTTTTTGAGCTAGACAATCAGACCGATTTATAAGATGGTGCGAATAAAAAAAGTTAAAATTTCATAATTTGAATCTATACTATATATATAATCTGAAACCAAGGTGCAGTACGGTAATTTCCAATCCTTATATTTAATAAAATAACTTATCATATACAAGTTTAATTAAGAAATTCAAAAAAAAATATTTAATAAATATAAATTATATCACATTCCATAATTTCAAAAATCTATTCCTATATAAAATCAAATTAATAAAATTAAAAATATAACTATAAAAAATATCTATATTATTCGTATACAAAATTAATTAAGGAAATTAAAAAATAATCACAAATAATAATAATAATAATAATAATAATAATAATAATAATAATAATAATAATAATAATAATAATAATAATAATAATAATAGTAATAATAAATATAATATATCTCACATTCCATAAATTTCAAAACTATTTTACTAATCAAAATATAATTAAGGAAATTATAAAATAATAGTTGTGGATAAGTAATAAAAATCTCTAAAAATTAATCAAAACAAATAATATTTAATAAAAAAATAGCAAATCTGACATTTCAAAAATTTAAAAAATTTCAAACCGCTTTTTCTATCCAAAATCTAATTAAGAAATTATAAAAAAATATTCATAAAAATAAAAATCATTTAAAAACAATAAGTATAATATATTTAACATCCCATAATTCCATAAATCCTCAACATTAACACTATGTAATCATTTCGATTATACCTACATCATTTTATACTCGATATTATATGTTTACTTTTATCATGCATCATAGTAAATAAACTTAATTAGTGATCTTATTTATAAATTATTATTTTGTACAATTTAATTATAATACGTTACGTATTCCGTAGAATTTGAATATATTCGAAAATATTTTTTAGATATGTATAGGTGACCCGGGCGTGACCGGGTATCAAAACTAGTTAATATTAATTTTGAAACCAAAGATTTGAAACAACTCATATAACGGCTCTAATTTAAACTCTTACCATATCCCTAGTAATCTAGTATAGAAAACTATGAATCACCGAATATACGTATACAAATATATAATATCTCCGTTTCAGTCATTTGTTTATCTTTAATTTTGGCACAAAGATCAAGGAGAGAGGTGATAACCAATCATTAGATGACAAGTGGACAATAATGGAGAGGAGACTCAAAATTACTCAATGAATGACTTCCTAAAATAGAAAGATAAATAAATGAATGATACATCCCAAAATAAAATAGGTAAACAAATAACTGAAACGGATGAAGTATACAAATACGATTACCGTAAATACCTTAATGGGCAAACAAAAAGTATAAATACGAAAAGAAGAACAAAAATGAGAGTGGCGACATAGTGTAGTAATTAACGATAAAGATGGAAGGGTTCACATGGGACATCACATGGCTTTTAGAGTACTACTTGCCAACATTCTTGTCTTCCTACATTTATTATTATTTTTATGATGGACAAATACTAATAATATGCATAAATGCTTACTATATTTGAGTGAAGAACAAAACATAGTGTAGTGTGTATGATCATTTACATTCTTAAGAAATTTCTCATGTTAACACAAAATTAAACATGATTATAGTTTTTGTTATTTGATGCTTCATAATAATGGGTGCTCAATTTACTTAATTTTTATTTAGATCTGTTACCTTAATAATAATAAAGTAAAGGATCGAGATGTAATACTTTTGAGTGTTTTGACTATATTATAGAGTATAGGGTGTTAATTTCAAAGATCAGGGCAGATAAATAGATCATATTTGACCTTTATTTTGGAATGATAATTAGATCTGACCATATTTAAATACAAAAATAATAATCATTTTACATATATTTAAAAATAAAAAGATAATTAAATGATTTAAATAGATAAATAAACTCTTATAGAATTATCATAACTAGTAACTAGGGACTACAAAATTTTCATTTTTTTCAAAATATTTAGTATTTATTTCCTCCATTTTTGTAAATGATGTACAAATCGTCCCAAATATTTAAGATTGTACAAATCTGATTTTCTTATAATAATAAGGGAGTGCCTCAATAAATAAGGGCAAATAAAACATGAGGGTGCATGCCTATAATTGCATGGGCACGTGAATTATCAAATTGTAGCGCCTTTAGTTTTCATGGTGTGCTCGTGAATGTCAAAATTGTAGGTATCAATTTGATGCCTAGCTAAACAATTTTGAATTACTATGACCTTTTTAATTAATATCTTCATTATAATCATTTTTTTATTGTTCAACGTCGAGAAGAAAATATACACAATTGTAATTACTAGGCCAGACTCACTACGACGACGTATTATATACGCAATGTACGTTAATTCGTGAATCTTGCAACCGACTGTTTATATAAAACCATATCAACTCTTGAATTCCTTCTATTTAAACTGTAATGGGTACTTTATGAAAGTAGATTTCACGTGATACAATTATGTAATTAAACAATGTCAATGTATACACAATTTGGTTGACAGATGATATAATGATGAATGCACAAATTCTTGAATAAAATCAATGTATAGTGTGTTGTATATCAGTCCTACAACACTTTTGCATCTCATTAATCACTATCGTTAACTGATTCGTAGAAGTAACTATAAAACCGTTGTAAGCCGTGTAAATGTGTAATCGTGCATAACCTAGATAGACGTACGACTAACTCGATTTGTGATATTTATTGTCAGATCGAAAATGGTCCCTTAACGGGGGAATAGCATCAAATGTCCGTGAAAGTACAAACTTGACAGATAATTACATTAAAATTCATAGACAAACATCATAACATCAATGACTGATAACCTTAATTTGACAACTCACTACAAATCGATCGTATTCCAGTACATCAAATAAAACGTACTTTAAAGACTTACAAAAGTGTTACTCCGTACATGCATGTGTAAAGTTATACGAGTACTACGTACACTTTTGTACAAATTAATTTAAATAACACAAATTTTTATTTAAGACGGATATTATGTATAAGGAAGAATAAAAGACTTGTCTTATATGTATACATAACTACATAAGTAGAATGATACTTAACTCGTTTTATCTTAAAACGGATATATCCATCTTAAGAGAGACTTATTGTTCAAAGAATTAGGTTTAAATATATATACTTTGTCACGTGATTCTATAATTTTGGATCAGTTGCTAAATTTTCCAATGAAGTAACTAGATGAAATTTTGCATTGTTGTAAAAACTCTTCATGCAATTAGAGTGAATAATTGCCTAACTAGTTACGAAGTGTTTCGTGTATTCATCGTATCAACTTATTAGGTATATCTGCATTAAAGTTCTAAAGATACACATTAAAAACTAATTTCATAAAAAGTATCGAAATTTTTTATGACTTTTATAACTTTATATTCGTATTGGAAAATTTTTCTTAACGTGTCAATTATTGAATCTTTAATGTATACTCTCTAGATACTCATTAGAGCAACCGTTAATCGATTACTAACATAAATCTAAAATCTTAATTCAACTAATATACAATAGTTCGTTGAACTTAATTAAGATAGTGTTTGGGAACCATCATTTCATTTAAAAATCTTGGGTTGAAATTTCGAAAGTGAAATGACAAAATTGTAAATGACATAGGGTGGGGGTTAAATTTGAAAATATCTTAAGTTTATGCATGAATTGGATTGTGAGTTGGATTTTGTTCAAATTCAAATCTAAATTTTTTAATTTTCTCAAACATATGTAATTTGAATTGAATCAAATCTATATTTTCAAATGAAATCTTCATATCCAAACATATAAACTAATTAACTGATATATAGCAAAAGCTAGTCTATAGTTTTTGAATCTAATGTTAGCAAAAATGATACTAAATCGTGTGTTGATACCATTCACATGAACCAAAGGATCTTTACAATAAGGAATATATACCATGTAATTTGGTCACAATCACTCCCACAGACCCACATGTAATCACATGTTTAAGTTGTAATCTTCTATTAAGTACATACGTTTGTACCATTATATTTTAATACTATTCTCCATCCGTTTTGGTTATTATTTATATACCTTTCATTTTGGCACATATAGACCAAAAAAAAAAATCACATAAGATACAAATATATCATTAATTAGTACAGAGTAATACACAAGTGTTTTAAATATTCAAATCAAGTGTCCTAATATAAAACCCTTAAACCAAAGTGTCCTTTACTTCACATTCAAAAACCAAAACACAAAAACACATTAAAAAAACCACACAACACACTATTACACTTTTTCCACAACCACCATGGTTGATGAACTTGAGAGCTACTCAACCACAATGCCAACCATGATAAGCCTCCTATCATCCCTACTACAACGAGTAGCGGATTCAAATGACCATTTTACCCTTACTAAAACACAGACGGTGTCGGTCTTCCATGGACTAGCACCCCCTACAATATCCATACCATGTTACCTAGAGAGGATATTTAAGTATGCAAATTGTAGCCCATGTTGTTTTGTTGTTGCTTATGTTTACCTTGATCGTTTCACACAAAAACAACCCTTTTTGCTCATTAATTCTTTTAATGTTCATCGTTTGTTGATCACTAGTGTCTTGCTTGCTGCTAAATTCATGGATGATGTGTAAGTTTTTCAATTCTTTGATCATTCTTTTAAATTGAATTTTTGATAATTGTTTGATTACTTTGTGGATTTTTGTTGTTTTTGCTGTATTTTTGTTTCAGTCGTTTGTTAATAATTTCATTTTATGGGTTCATATAGATTTAACATTTTGCGATGAAAAATATAAATTGTGTTAACTACAGTTCAAAATAACTAATTAAAACAATCACGTTCTTTTTTATTGAGTACTCCGTATAAGTTAAATTATACGGAGTACTTTTAAACAAAAAAAAATCGTTATTTGCCTTAGTCTTCTTGAATCATGGAATAAAATGTAAATAAATGACCGATAATTTTAAGATGAGATTTTGAAGTAAATTGCAATTAAATAGTGGTTTTTATTGCTTTAATCTAATTTAACAAATTTCTTTATAATTCTTTTTTAAAATTTGGCAAACTTTTAAGTTCAAAAATTTTGGGTGTATCTAAAAATTGACATTTAATAATTTTGAATAAAATTTAGAATATGACAGTCTAAATTTCATCATTAATTTTTCTGAAGATATTTTGGGAAATATGAATTTTTCATAATTTGTGGGCACATAAGACAAATTAAAACCATGTCAAAATTATGTGATTTTAACAGCATTAGTGGTTTAAGTTGATGTTTCAGTGTACACATAAAATTGACTTTTTAAAATTAAATTATATTGAAATAATTAAGCAATAGCCAATAGATTACCAACTTAGTCCAGCTATACTAGTATGCTGTCTATTTCCTTAAATCACTCAAAAATAAAACTCTCCTCATATAATCATTTCACATGAATGGTTTTAAAAAACCGTCTACCGTAAAGACATAATTTTATGACACTTTAAAATGTGAGATAATTTTTATATTTATAATAATCTTGTAATCTTGACCGCGATCATTTTAACTTCCATTTTTTTTAGGAGCGGCATTTTTCATATTATTTGTTAATAATTATTCTTACTTAGTGTCTTAGTGACGATTTACATTTTCAGTGACCCTTTCAGTTTAAATTGTAACATATTGTACGATTGAACTGCATCAGTCGATTTGCGTGATTATTACAGAGTATTTTCGTTTAATGAAAACTGATAATGCAAAAGTTACATTATTTCAGGTATTACAACAATGCATATTATGCCAAAATTGGAGGAATAAGTACCACAGAAATGAACTATCTTGAGGTG
>JAUEKU010189309.1:0-17983 GCA_032274805.1 Gypsophila paniculata | reverse complement strand
TTAATTCGTCGTTATTACATTTTGTTAATAAATATTTCTTTATTTTTGTGGTGTAAGATTAATATTTTTTTTATAAATTTTCCATAATAAATCGAGTACGGACAATTTCGGTCCAATCGGTCCGGTCCGGTCTTGGTTCGGATTTTTCCGGTCCGGTCTTCGGACCGGAATTTTTGATTCTGGTCCACTATTATTGGAGTCCATTTCGGTTACGGTCCAGTCCGTTCCGGTTTTGGACCGGTGAACACCCCTATCCATCATTCTCCCTCTAGTTTATGTACCCTCTTACTTGTGCCCAATTCACCGCCCAAATTTATCACCACCACGACACCACCTATTCTAAAACGACCACAACCACCTGCTCGTATCGACGTAAAGAACACCACCGCCTATTACTCCCTCTACCGACGACGAAGACACCCGCCACCACCTTATCCGTACCGACGATCACCACCACTTCAAAAATTGTTCCAACATTTTATAATTAATGAAAATTTTCAAAAAAACAGAAAGCCACAGGTGGTTGAGACGGTGGGTGGTTGAGAGAGGGAGGGGCGACGCGAGGGGAGAGGTGATGGCGGTGCGGTTGATGGGGTAGTGACGGTAGAGGGAGTAAGGAGGTGAGTCGTCGATGGGCAAAAAGGGCAGTGGCAGTCATGACCCACGCAATGGCTAGGTCGATGGAATTATGTCGGGTGGCGAGCTCAGTGTGGGGTGGTGTGGTGGGGCGTAAGTTAGTGCTGGTTGTTGCTTGTGGGAAAGGGTGGTTGTTGTAGTGGACTAGTGGATTTATTTTTTCTTTTCTTTTTTTTAAGGGTTTTAAGTGTGATTAAAGGGGGAGATTTAAAAAAAATTAAGGAGTTGTGGGGCCCATTTTTATTTTTTTACCTGTTATAACAAGTTAAAAATAGTCTGAGTGCAATTATGGAAAATGAGTGTCATATATTGGTTTATTTTGAGATTAAATAAAGGATGGTTTATTGATGGAAGACTATCAATATGATGGATTATTCCTGTTAAATAATCCTAGATATTATGTTTGATTATTCAACTATTGTTAAAAATAATAAGTTATTGTCCATTTTGGGTATATTGTTATTTTTCGCAAATTTTGGTTATTTTTTTGTGAGTTTTGGTTCATAGTGAATTGTTTTTCGAATTTTTGTTCTTCAAAAGATCAATATTTTCATGCTTTAGATTTCTATTTTTGTTAGATTTTAATTTTATTTTTGTTGTTCAATGTTTGATTTTGTGATTAGTTTTGCATGTGATTGGTTTGTACCTTATTTTGCGATTGCATTTTCTCCACATGTGTATTCCATGCTTGATTTTTTAAACTCAATATCTTCAATCGATAATTTTTTCAAAGAAGATGAAATTGACATAATATAGAGAGTACGAAAACAAGAAGAAGATATAATGAGAAAGAGTAGGCATGAAATAAATAACAAGAAGAAATAATGGGGGTGGAAAAAAGCAGTTGAGATCTTCTGTCCCATTTTATGTCTCATCTCTTGTCCCACATAGTTCTTCTTTTGTCACATCGTTAATCTAACATATATCTTCATTATTTGTATGATCACGCGTCAAAAATCTAAGATAGCGGGACATGAAATGGGACACAAAAATAGGACACGTGATCCCAATTCAAAAAAAAGGGAAGGGGAGGAATGATAGAATTTTGGAGGGAAAATGTACGAAATTAATGGGGGACATGGGTGGGTAGGTGTCCAAAGTCGGTCAAAACTGACTAATCAAAGTCATCTCATATAATTAACGAAGGATTTAATGTCTAATTTTGTTTAAGTTACGTCTAGAGTTAAGTAATAAACTTTAGGGAGATGCGTGAGGTTTTAAAAAGTCTAAAATCGAGGGATACACATGGGAAAAACCCCTAATATAATAAAATTTATATCGCTCTCTCATATGTATTTTTCTTTTAAATAAATTAATACTCTTACTAATCGACCATTAATCATCAATATCTTTTATTAAACTTATTTTTTAATGCACCTAATGTTTTAAATTTGGTCATGAATTTATTAATAACCTAAGTCATGATCCATTTTTATAATCTTATTATCCAGCCATTATAAAAGTGATTGTGATATTCATCAAATATTAATTAATACTCTATTAAATTTTTAGGCTCTCTTCGTATGCTTAGATGTGAGACAGACTATATATTGTTGTTAATTTTGATATTATAAATTGATGCGTTATGTTAATTTTAATGTTTTACTCCAACCATTTGGATTTGAGCACGATTTTTTAAAAACGCTGAAAAAATAAGTGTAAAATGGTAATTTCAAGTAGAAGGGGTCCACTTTAAAAAGTTGGGTAGCTAACTTTTAAGTGAAATCGATGTTTTAGTAAAGGTCAAATGGTCATTTCAATCTTTAAACGTTGTTATATTTAGAAATGGGTCAATCGAGTGAAAATTTCATGAAAGGGGAGTGAGTCTAAATAAGTGAAATGAAAGAATTATTAAATAATATATAATTTTTCTCGACTATTTTTGCCATAGTTGCATCATAAAGCTTCTTATAACAATTGGATCACGAGACTTCTATCAAATTGTTATACCATTGATATTCGGAAATGAAATAATGAATTATTAATAAAGATATCATTGTAGAATTTTTAAAATGACTAAACGCTTTAACATTAATCCATGAATAAATTATTTACCTAACCCATAAATGAATTCTTAATTTATATTAGCTTTTTGTGGATACCGAGATTTAGAAAGATCCATTCGACGTTTTGCAAATGAATAGGTTTGTTCTCGCGCGATGGGTTATTTTTCAAAAAAGTGAGTATTTTCGAAAATTGAAAGAGGTGCATTTTGCTTTATTTCAAAAGGTTGATTTTAATGTCTTTTGAAAAGAACGATTTTGAAAGATTCAATTAAGGTTAAATTGAAACCGTAAAATTGTTCAATTTGTAAATGCATTTGGAGTCGCCACGAAATTTGAAGGAATTTGGTACCTATCGATGTGTCTTAATGTTTAAGACACAAATCTTAGAAATTAGGGCACGTCGATACCCATCCTTCTAAGGCTGTGAAACCAAAGACGTGTTTGGGATGAAGGTACTTTTTGAAGAAAATCATTTATATTAGAAATTCTCTTTTAGTAATAAAGTTTACGTAAAACGTAGCCACTATTGGCCCAACACCTGTTCGGTTTATCGTTGTTCATATTTACTCACTACGTACAGACGCGGAAGTTGACAAAAGTCAAAGAAACAGTAAAATCGCTAAAGCATCGGGCGTTTTAATGGGCAAATCGCCAGATGACTAGCGTTTATGTACGAAAACGTCAATCTTCGAGAATTTCCCAGACAGACCAAAATGAAATGTAAGATCGCTAGGAACACTGGCGTTTAGTGTGTGAATTCGCTAGATGACTGGCGTTCGTGAACAACAACGCCAGTCGTCTGGCGTTTCAGACACGACTCAACATTATTTTAAAATGCTCAGATTTGCATGTTTAACGTTTAACGAAAGTCGGTATAGTTAATTGTCGAATTCATATTTAGCCATAATATGCGAAATAGCAAAGGTTTGGTTTAAATTCATTAAAGTGATTGTTCATTTAATTCATTTTAATGAGTCGGTTGTTTAAAGTGCGGTATTGACGGGGTCAACGGATTAGGAACTCGCGTTGTGATGCTCTCTATGAAAGATTGTTACGATGTCAATACTGGGACGGGGTAATGTAACCCTTTTTAGTTCTAGAGCAAGTCCAAAGTTATAGATCGAAAGGTAGAAGAAGACTACCTTTTAAAAAGTCACAAAAGAATCAGAATAACAAAAGGGTTTTTTTCTATTTGAGAGAGTTTTGTGAAATTCTTATAGAAGTGGTTGTTCAATGTTTCGTCTAAGGTTTTCGTGGGAATGTCGTGTGTATTGAGCAGCAGTTTGAAGACTGCATTTATAGGCGAAATGAAAAAGAGGGAAAGAAAATCGCCAGTTAGGTGGCGATTTGGTAGGCAAATCGCCAGTATTCTGGCGATTTCCACACTACTGCTAGAATTTTTTTTGAGCGCGTGATATCATCCAGGAATCACGCACAATGAGATAAAAAAAATTATCTCATTGCGTTGAAGAAACGAGTGTGGGGGCAATTTGGATTTTTAGGGTTTGTATCCCATTTTTTAGATATTTTGCTTTTGGGATTTGGGCTATTGTGCGGGCCCAAAGGGTTTGGGCTCGGGTTTCAGGCACTAGGCCGAGCTTTTGAAAAGTACTATTTTGTGAGAAATGTTGTCCTTAATCCAAAAAAATGTTTGATTTTGGTGTTTAAAATACCGAAATTCTGATTTTGGTCAACTGGCTAACAATGCGGGATTTGAGCTTTTGGGCGCAAAAAGTGACTTTGGCCCATTTAACTTGATATTTTAAACCAAGTAAAGACGTGAACTTGGTTTGAGTAAAGAGGCTCTGATGGCCGAGTTTTAGGCATTGGACCCAAAATTAGGAGTTGTATGCTTTGTGTTTGGGCCACTTAGAAAAATGGGCTGTTATGTGGATTGGGCTGTTTTTGTAGCTAAAAACGAACTCAATGAACATTCAAATTAATGACTGACTCGCATTCATTTAACTTTAAACGTTTTAGACATTTAAACCGACAGTGTTGTGTTAAAACATGCTAAATCTGATTCGTCATCGGGTTAGTTTTGGGGGATACGGATACGGGTATCTACAGAGCCCCCAGTGTGACTGAGCTGTGGACTAAGCGAAAGTCAAACCAGGGATAGTATCCAGATTAACACAATTTTGATACTATTGCGGCGCGAAATATGTGTCTAAGGGAAGAGACGGTGATGTATCGACGAGATGTCGAAGAGAGGACGATAGGTGCATGCTTGAACGCATGGCGGCCTTTGCATGTTTAGGGGCATGCCGGCCCGTTTCATGTTTAAGGATGTGTTAGTCCGTCGCATGTTTAAGGATGTGCCAGTCCGTCGCATTTTTAAGGGCATGCCAGCCTGTGAAAAAATTTGCGGGTTTTTGGAAGACTCAAATGCATTGAAATCTTACTTGATGATATTGCCAAATTGCTCTTGCTCGAAACGATTTAAATGTCGCCAAATTGCTCTTTACTCGGGGTGGTTTAAAATTTCGCCAAATTGCTTTTGGTCTTTGTACTAAGATAACTTTGGAAATGTCATCTTGGTGCTATTGTGGTGTTGTTGTGTATAAATTTGCGAAGTCTTGTTGAAAAAGGACGAGTTTCAAACCATCTTTAGGCCAATTCTGAATTGTCCTTGTGTGAGTTCTTTTGCATTTGGTATGTACTAAAATGACTTTCGGAAATGTCATCTTTGTGCTCTTAGGATGTTGTTGCTTGTTTATTTGCGAAGACTTGTTTGAGTTCAACATTTTCGTAACGTGAGGCGATGGCTCGTCGAGCGCTCATAGGAGCGCTGGTACTCGTAAACCTTGTGTAGGGGACGCATTGTCCAGGCGTGGGTGTTCCTGTGATGTTGGAAGTCGTAGGGTGCGTGAGGATCCTGAGGTAGGAGGTCGAGGAGCTTGGTATGGTGCCATCCACCTTCTAGAGGTGTCGCGGACGATTTGTAGTTGATGTATAGGATTTGTAGGATTGGGCTTTTGTGTGCATTGGGCGGCATTTTGACATTTTATACCTGCAAGGGTTAGTGAAAGGAAACAGATGGTTCCGAAATGTGCATTTCGAAGCTCTTGAAATTCATATTCGTGACGATTTCTTTAGAAAATGTACTTTTGGAAATGGATTTTGCAAAGACTGAGTGCAAATGTTTGAAAAGTGATTTATTTTCAAAATATGAATCAAAGTTAAAAATAGATGTGAATGTTTGTGAAAAACCGGGAATGATTCTTAAAGTATGCGTGACTTGAGACTCATCAATGGTAAAAGTGCTGATGACTGTTGCGACGGACATATCGGATAACTCGTGCGTCTGGATAGCCCCTGATTGGCAATGTCTTTTTGTCGTTGGTAGGGATCCTGGCGAAGCTGAGATCGTAGAGCATGTTGTTGCCGTGACAGACTCGAGCGACGTGAGTGCTGATAAAAAAACTTGCAAAGACAAAAACAAACGAAAAAGCAGGATGATCCATAGCATCGAGGTAGTAGACCACAAGTTGACCACCAAACCGTAACATACAACATTGAATTTGGCGGTTGCGTGTGCCTTGGTTGGTTGATCGGATTGATCAGGTGAAAGGTTTTGGACCCTTACTAAGCTTGGGAAGCTCTCATACATAGTTTGATAAGGTGTCGATCCTTATGTCGTCTTCGATTTTCGTACCGACTATAGTCAACTATCGAAAGTTCTTGAAGCACCTGTACTTCATGAGTCCTTGATAGACAGGACTCAAGTTTTTGATGAACTTGGATATGAGTTCATCTTCATCGGGCCGGTTAGGTATTTGAGTGTTAACCTTCCTCCATCGAGCAAGGTACTCGGTAAAGCCTTCATTTTATCTCTGGCTTAGCACCTCCAGAGTTCTCATCGACACTCGAGTATCTTTGTTGTCATGATACTGCCTGTCGAATTCAAAGGCGATTTCTTTAAAAGTCTTGACCTTGTGTGGGTCAAGTGAATAGAACCAGCTCTTCTGCACAGAATCCAAAAAGTGTGGGAATAGCATCGGCCAGTGTTTAGGCTTGACACCCTTAATAGTCGTTTGACTCTTGAAAGCCCGAATGTGAACCAGAGGACTTTCCCCCTGAATATGGGCAAGTCGGTAAGAGCCAGCTTGTTAGAAAGTTCGTCCCGGATGCTCTTGGGGACGATCTCATTCTCCGTGTCTATGGAGTAGTCTTTTGTAGCAGTGAGGCGTTCCTCCATAGATTGGATCTTCTTAGCATTGCGGTAGGCCTCGTCCTTAAGGCGTTGTTCGGTGTTTTCAGCTAGAGAATTTTGAAGAGCGGCCATTTGCTCGACGACAGCAGAGAAAGCGTCGATCTTAGCTTGGAGCTCTAGGATTTACTGAGTTTGAAGCATTTCGTCTGAGTCGGACGATGAAGAGGTCAGCTCGTACAAATTGTAAGCTAAGTAAGGATCAAAGTATCGTATCATTTGTTTGTGAGAGACGGGAAGTTTAGCCTGGCAATTTGTCGTGAGCTGTGTATCCAGGATTTGATCAAAACCTGCACAGATTGTTAGTCTTAGTTCCAAAATCAAGACTCGACTCATGCACGCTTTGACTAGACTCAGACTCCAAAATAATTTCATTTTAAAAAAACGGAATGACGTTGGGTCAAGACGCGTTAGCACGTTTGACTTAGAGAGAAAAGATTTTGATATCGAATTAGATTTGCCCAATTAGATAGTATGTCGTTTTGGGCCGAAATCGTTAAATTGCGATTAGAAGTTTGGATATCGGGCCGAAATGATTATGGATCACTCGGTCTAATGATGTTTTGAGATGCTTCAAAAATATCTTGCTTATTTTCGAGTACTTGTTTTGAAAGGAATCGGGCCAAAATGGCTGCGGGCTATTTGATTTGAAAGAAGAAAGCATGCGGGAATGATTTGATCGTTTGCGGCTTTTAACTTTCTAAGGTTTTTGAAATTCGGGCCAAATTAACTATAGGTTAGTCGAACAGAAGATGAAAAGTAGCGGTACGGAAAAGTAGCGTTTATTCCCGGGCTAAGTCTAAAATGTTTTGCATTGTTGGGTCGAAAGTGGCTATGGGCCATTCGATCCATGTGAAAAAGTCTGCGAGAGTGAATTGATATTCTCGAGTTTTGCTCTTAAGAAAGATTTAGGATAAATGGGCCACGATAACCGTGTGTCATGTGGTCCACTTCTGCTTTTGAAAATGTCTCGGAAATGTAGTGATTATTCCTAGATGCTTGAAAGACTTTTGTTTTAAATTGGGTCGAAATGACTATTGGCCACTCAGTCCAAAAAAAAGTTTTGAAAACTTGCTTTGAAAGTTTTGAATATTGATAAGAGTTTGAAAAAAAATTGAAAATAATATATTTCCAAAAATTTTGACATGACGGGTTTTGAAAATGGACAATTTTCAAAGGACTATAGCTTCGCGTTCGTACCTATGTAGACACGAGGTAGTGAAAGGGTAGTCAAGGCTACCTTCGTGCCTTTTCTGAACGCTTGAGTAGGGTTACCCGTAAGTTCTACGAATTAGATTTGCCCAATTAGATAGTATGTCGTTTTGGGCCGAAATCGTTAGATTGCGATTAAAAGTTTTGAAATCGGGCCGAAATGATTATGGATCACACGGTATGATGATGTTTTGAGATGCTTCAAAAATGTCTTTCTTATTTTCAAGCGCTTGTTTTGAAAGAAATCGGGTCAAAATGGCCGCGGGCAATTTGATCCAGAAAAAGAAAGCCTGCGGGAATGATTTCATCGTTCGCGGGTTTTAACTTTCGAAAGTCTTTAACATTCGGGCCGAATTGACTATAGGTTAGTCGGACCGAAGATGAAAAGTAGCGGTACGGGAAAGTAGTGTTTATTCCCGGGCTAAGTCTGAAATGTTTTGCATTGTTGTGTCGAAAGTGGCAATGGGCCATTCGATCCATTTGAAAAAGTCTGTGAGAGTGAATTGATATTCTCGAGTTTTTCACTTAAGAAAGATTTAGGATAAATGGGCCACGATAACCGTGGGTCATGTGGTCCATTTATGCTTTTGAAAATGTCTCGGAAATGTAGTGATTATTAGTGGATGCTTGAAAGATTGTTGTTTTAAATTGGGTCGAAATGACTATGGGCCACTCAATCCAAAAAAAGGTTTTGAAAACTTGCTTTGATAGTTTTGAATATTGATAAGAGTTTGAAATAAAATTTTGAAAATAATATATTTTCGAAAATTTTGACATGACGAGTTTTGAAAATGGACAATTTTCAAAAGACTATAGCTTCGCGTTCGTACGTTTATAGACACGGGGTAGTCAAAAGGTAGTCAAGGCTACCTTCGTGCCTTTTCCGAACGCTTGAGTAGGTTACCCGTAAGTTCTACAAGCTTGATATGGCTCCATTACGGGTCCTATGGCTCCCGGTTGGACCTTTTACAGCGAACCGTAAAGGGGTGAGAACTCGACTATCTAGAATAGGATGACTTAGGAAGCAATGTTTATTAGGGACCGTTTATCTTGGTCGGAAAGTCGTTTTGAATCCAAGGGCTACCCACACGGGCCACCCAACGGTATTCGACTCTTAGTTTTTTTTTTTCTAAAATAAAAAGTTTATTTTATTAAAAAAACGAAATTTCCCCAGCGGAGTCGCCAATTGTTGATACCGAAATTTTGAGAGATCCATTCCACGTTTTGCAAAAGAATAGGTTTATTCTCGCGCGATGGGTTATTATTCAAAAAAGTGAGTATTTTCGAAAATTAAAAGAGGTGTATTTTGCTTTATTTCAAAAGGTTGAGTTTTAACGTCTTTTGAAAAGAACGATTTTGAAATATTTAACTAAGCTTAAATCAAAACTTTAAAATCGTGCAATTTGTAAATGCGTTCGGAGTCGCCACGAAATTTGAACAAATTTGCTGGTACCTATCGATGTGTCTTAATGTCTTAGACACAAATCTTAGAAATTAGGACACGTCGATACCCCTCTTTTTAAGGCTATGAACCCAAAGACAGGTTCGAGATGAGGATACTTTTCGAAAGAAATCATTTATGTTAGAAATTCTCTTTTTGAAAAGTCTACGTAAAACGTAGCCACTACTGGCCCAAAAATGGTTTGGTTTATCGATGTTCATATTGACTCGCTACTTACAGACGCGTAAGCAGACGAAAGTCAAAGCAACAATAAAATCGTCAAAGCATCTGGCATTTTAATAGGCAAATCGCCACTCGCGTTTATGTACGAAAACGCCAGTCTTTTGGAATTTCCCAGACAAACAAAAATGAAATGTAAGATCACCACGAACACTGACGTTTAGTGTGCAAATTCGCCAAATGACTGGCCTTTATGAACGAAAATGCCAGTCGTTTGGCGCTTCAGACGCGACTCAGGATTTTTTTTAAAACCCTCAGATTTGTAGATTTAACGTTTAACAAAAGTTGATAAAGTTATTTGTCGAATTCCTATTTAGTCCTAGTATACAAAATAGCAAAAGTTTGCTTTAACATCATTAAAGTGAATGTTCATTTAATTCATTTTAATGAGTCGTTTGTTTTAAGTGCGGTATTGATGGGGTCAACGGATTATTAATCCGCGTTGTGACACTCTTTATGAAGAGATTGTCACGATGTCAATACCGGGACGGGTTAATGTAACTCTTTTTAGGTCTAGAACAAGTCCAAAGTCATAGATATAAAGGTAGGAGAAGACTACCTTTTAAAAAAAACACAAATGAATCAAAGTAACAAAAGGATTTTTTGTATTTGAGGGAGTTTTGTGAGATGTTGAGAGGAAATGTTGTTAGCTTTTTTGTCTAGTGTTTTCGTGGGAATGTCGTGTGTATTGAGCGCCTATAGGAAGGCTTGTATTTATAGGCGAAAGGAAAAAGAGGGAAAGGAAATCGCTAGTATTCTGGCCATTTCCAGGCTGCAGCTGGAATTTTTTTTTGAGCGCGTGATATCATCCGGGAATCACGCACAATGAGATAAAAAAATTTTCTCATTGCGTTGAAGAAACGCGTGTGAGGGCGTTTTGGATTTTTAGGATTTTTATCCTATTTTTGAGATATTTGGGTTTTGGGATTTGGGCTTTTATGCGGGTCCAAGTGGTTGGGGCTCGGGTTTCGGGCCCCGGGTCAAATTTTCGACAAATACTATTTTTGTGAGAAATGTTGTCCTTAATCCAAAAATGTGTTTGATTTTGGTGTCTGGAATACCGAAAGTCGGATTTTGGTCCACGGGCCAACAACTCGGGATTTGAAGTTTTGGGCCCAAAAATTGACTTTGGCCCATTTAACTTGATGTTTTAAACCACGTAAAGACGTGAACTCGGTTTGAGTAAACGAGGCTTCAGCGGCCGGATTTTAGGCATTTGGCCCAAAATTAGGAGTAGGATGCTTTGTGTTTGGGCCACTTAGAGAAATGGGCTTTATTCTGTATATTGGACTGTTTTTGTAACTAAAAACAAACTTAGTGAACATTCAAATTAATGACTAACTCGCATTCATTTGAATTTAAACGTTTTCGACATATAAACTGACAATGTTGTGTTAAAATATGTGAAGTCCGATTCGTCATTGGGTTAGTTTTGGAGGGTACGCATACGTGTATCTACATTTTTGTTGAAATCTCTTTATGTAAGAATCGACGTGGGATGTATTATATTCTAGTATATGTTATTTTAAAAAATAATTGATTTAATTATTTTTAGTTGAAGTAAAAAACATTAATGTATAGTCTTATTATAGAAAATTTTGTACTAATCTAATTATGATGTTAAATGAACTATTTACCTAAACCATAATTACTAATTAAGAATTGACTTTGCTTAAACAAGTGTTTGTTACCGTGATGATAGTTTTAATTTACATAGATTCTTTGAGGTTGTATATGTTAATTATTGGTGTGATACAAATATATATTGTCTTGTAAGTAATCTATTCTAAAATTAATTTTTTATATATATAATTGTAATAAATACATGTATTGCGTACTCATATGATAATATTTTTTTCAATGCAAAATCAATGATTTTGTTTTTATATTTTACTCAGAAATACATTTTGTAAATAATTAAAGGACTTAGAAAAAATCAGTAGTGTAGTATAATAAGAGAAAAATGACAAAGTATTAGGGCATGGATATTAATTAATTATGTTCAGTCAAAAGACTATTATATTGATCAAAATTTTTATTTATATTAGTTTATTCTATGTTATGTTTTCTTAAGCGCCGATGTGGGAGTACATAAATTTTTTTTTTTTTTGGTAAAATGTGAGAATTATATTCATGACAAACAAAATCCAATCAATACACAAACGTTTTTGGAAGGCCAAATACACCTAGGCCTTACTGACATGGGAAACTAATAGAAAACTCAATTGAACCCCATCAATCTAATTGAATACCACCATCTAACGTCTACAGTAGGAATTTTTGCCCTCATATGCCCATCAATTCGTGGTCTGAGACAAGACCACAATGCTTTGAGTAGGAGCCTCAGAAGTCTGACCTGGTGCTGCTACCAACACA
Source organism: Gypsophila paniculata (assembly GCA_032274805.1). Taxonomy (NCBI): domain Eukaryota; kingdom Viridiplantae; phylum Streptophyta; class Magnoliopsida; order Caryophyllales; family Caryophyllaceae; genus Gypsophila; species Gypsophila paniculata. The sequence goes on along the minus strand of JAUEKU010189309.1, from coordinate 5,859 downwards.
CACCTCTGAAACCTTAACAACTTAATATGCTGATACCAGTTCAACCAATTACTGCTAGGAATGGTAATACCTGTGTGTATAGCACATACCTGCAGGCACATCTTGATGTAATGACATTCAAACAGCAGATGATCCACACTTTCCTCCTGATCAGAGCACAAGTAACAGAGGTTCTGTTGCACTACTCCCATCCTCTTAAGTATGTCCAAAGTAAGAAATCTTCTCTGCATTCCCAGCTAAGAGATGAATGAGTGTTTGCTGATGTTGTACCTAGACCATACAAAATGCCACCAATCCACCTTGGGAGCTTGCCCTAGCAACCATTCATACCCATTCTCTATAGTTTATCCTCTAGAGTCCAACATCCATTGATCCCCATTATAGCCCAATTTGAAAACCTTTATAACTTTCATTATTTGTCTGAACGACCAACTTGCTTGAGTAGAAGGAACATAATCATTCCAGTTTGCATCTTTAATGTACACAACATGAATCCATTTCACCCACAGAAGGTCCTTCTTTTGAACAATCCACCAGACCAACTTAGCAACTGAAGCCATATTCCAAACTCTACCATGTTTGATCCCCAACCCTCCTTCTTTTTGCATTCTACACAGATGCTCCCATGACACCAAAGGAACTCTTCCATAAACATCAGACCCCTCCCAAAGGAAGTTCCTGCATATAGCCATAATATTATTAATTATAGAAACTGGTAGTATGAAGATTGAGGCCCAATAACTATGCAATGTATTCAACACAGAGTTCACCAAACACAATCTTCCAGCATAGGATAATCTCCTGCTTCCCAGACTATGTATACGACCAATTATTCTATCACAGAGCATCTGACGTTCCCCTTTTCTGAGCTTGACAAGGGAAATTGGAACACCCAAGTAACGAAAAGGTAGTCTACCTTCGTTAATGCCAGCCATTGCAATCAGATCAGCTTTAATGGCCTCATGAACTCCATTCATATAAATTGCAGATTTCCCTTTGTTCATTAATAACCCTAAGGCCCTTGAAAATGTCTCAAAGGCCCTCAAGAGACATAGCAGAGAAGGACAGTTACCTCTAGCAAAGAAGAGAAGATCATCAGCAAAGCAAAGGTGGCATAACCTCAATCTGCTATATAAGGGATGGAAAGAGAAGTCCCAAATTGCTGTAACCACATCCAAAATCCTACTAAGATATTTCATACAAATGGTAAATAATAGAGGGGATAAGGGGTCACCTTGTCTAAGCCCACGCTTTCCATTAAAATACCCAAAATTCTCACCATTAATGGACAGTGAATACCTAGGACTGGTAACACAAGCCATAATCCAACCAATAAAAGTAGGGGGGAAATTCACTGCAACCAGCATACCTTCCAAAAAGCTCCACTCAACAGAGTCATAAGCTTTTTGGAGGTCAATTTTGACTAGAATCCTTGGAGAACAAGCCCTCCTTCTGTATAGTTTAATAAGGTCCTGACAAATGAGGATATTTTCTACAATACACCTTCCTTTCACAAAGGCAGATTGGCAGGGATTAATGATAGTTGTGAGGACCTCACTCAATCTGGAGCATAAGAGCTTTGAAAGGCATTTATAGAGGACATTGTAGCAGGCAATGGGCCTGAACTGCTTCACATCACTATGGCATTCAACTTTAGGAATAAGAGTTAGGGTAGTAGAGTTGAGTTGCCCCAACAACTTCCATGTTTTAAAGAACTCCTAAACAGCCATACTGATATCATCTCCAATCAATGGCCACGTATCTTTGAAGAACTTGCTAGTATACCCATCAGGCCCTGGAGCTTCATTATCATCAATGCTAAACATAGCTTCCTTAATCTCAACACTGGAAGGAATTGACAGCAAACTACCCCATTGATCCTGCTTAACTATGTTCCCTCTCCTTACAGTAGGTCCATGGACAGGTTTAACCCTGGAGCATGTGCCTAGCAAGGATTTATAAAATACCAGGAAGGCATCTTGAATAGAGGCAGGGGTATCAGCCACCCTCCCATTCATATCTCTAAGCCACACCACCCTGTTCCTCTGTCTTCTCTCCTTAATACAACTATGAAAATAGGCAGAGTTCTCATCAGCCAATTGGGTCCACTGGACCTTTGATTTCTGACATAAGAACCTGTGCTTAGCCTCCATAGGAAATCTAGTAGAAACTGAGGCACTATGTTCAGCCCTAATCAACTGCTCATTGGTAGGCTCTCTCTAAATTGCCAACTGTATATCTATTAAGTGCTGTATAGCCATGTCTGCAGTTTGCTCAATGTTAGAGAATAAACCTTTATTCACCCTTCTGAATTCCCCCTTCAGACATTTTAATTTAAAGACAACTCTAAACATAGGATACCCTAAAACCTCCTTGCTCCACTCCAATGCAACCATATCCTTAAACTCAGGAGCCAAACCCTACATATTATAATATTTGAAAGACACCTTCCTATGAATCCCTTCCTCAGCACATTGGATTAAACATGGACAGTGATAAAAAAAAAAAAAAAACCCCTTCAAGAAGGAAGTCTGCAAACTAGTTATGAAAAGAGCTCAACCAGTCACAATTAACAAGCATCCTATCAATTTTACTAAAAACTCTCCTGTTACCTTCCTGCTTGTTAGACCAGGTAAAGAAGGAACCAACACTCTTTAAATCAGTCAAACCACAATAAGCCACACACCTTCTAAAAGGCTCAGTTTCTGAATTATGAACATCTGCACCAAGTCTCTCCTGAGAAGATAAAACATTATTGAAATCCCCATAGACCACCCAGGGACCCATGTGATCGTTACAAGCACATATAGATTGCCATAAACTCATCCTATCAGCCACAGCATTAAAGGCATACACTATAGTCAGTTGAAACCTAGCACCATTCAGTTTATCAGACACCTCTGCATTAATGCATTGAGCATCTACATGCTTAATATCCACTGTCACCATAACTGGATTCCAAATGAACCAAATACGACCCCTCTTATGCCAAGAGGAATTAGTGCAAATAGATCACCCTTCACAGACCTTATTGTAAACCTTGTAGATAGAAGAACTAGCTATTTTAGTTTCCAACAAACCAAATAAATATACCTTATTATGATTGAGGAACCAATTTATTTCTCTTTGCTTAGCATGACTGTTCATGCCTCGGACATTCCAAAACCCAAATCTATCCATTGTCAGAAAAACAGGTCATGCCACCACTACTCATACCAAGCTCATCATTCAGCACCCTGCCCCTCACCACCTCAAGAAAGGAAGCCCTAGGCCCTAGAGTCCCACCAGGGGAAGTGGAGAGCTGACTTAACACTCTAGCTAGGGTGAGTAACTTAGAAGCCTCAACCCCCCTGAGCATAGCAGGAATCTCAGACACTGGAGGAATCACATGTGTAGCCACAGCAGGTAGAATTGGTTCTTGTGCTTTTGAAGCTTTCACTCCAGTTTTTGGAACCCACACTCTACGCTTCTGCTTGCCATCCTCTTGCTTCTTACACGCAGTGCTAACATGTCCAAAGCCCTGGCACTTAAGACATTGCACCGGCCTCCATTCGTACTCAACCTGAATAACCTGCACACAATCCTCCTCGTCAAGAAAGGACAGCTGTTTGGGTAGCTCTTGCCCCATCTGCACTTGAATCATCATACGAGCGTGGTCTTCATCTCAGTAACAGCATCTGCCTTCACAAAGGTCCCAACCAACCCAGCATTTTTAGCCAACGACTTCCCCCAATATTTCAGAGGGAGATCCCGTAATTTCAGCCAAACCGGCACAACCACCTTGGCATTCTTCTCAAGTACAGCAGTAGTCTCCCACTTCTCCACAACTACTGGTTTGTTGTCAAAAAATTGAAAATCCTCATTCACGACCACCTGCATCTTCTCCTTTGACTCAAATCGCATCAAGAAGACTCCATTATACAGAAAAGAAATTTTATCAATACCATGTTTCCCCCAAATTCGCTTTAGAAATCCAGTGACTACCTCCCAAGGAGGATTAGCCCTAAGGATATAGCAAAACAGTACTCGGCCAATATTCAATCTTAGAATCCGTGTCCTCATGAGAAATTTACCTGAGATTCCGGCACAGCCCCCGCCCCCTTCTTTGAACCCGGCATACCCAACTCCAAGTCGAGATCCAAAGGCGCAACACCTTCCAAATCCTCATTCACAACGATAGGGTCCTTTCCTTTGCCACTCACTGCATTACCCATAGAATAAAGGAGCCACATTTTCTTTCCCCGAAACTACACTAGTAGGAGTAGTATTGTTAGGAGTATGATTTGTAGGAATATTATTTTTAGGAGTATTAGAAGTATTATTATTTGGATTCACAGGCTTTTTCTTCCTTCCATTACAAGAGGAGAAAAAACCCTAATTTTCTCTCTCTAATTTTCTACTCATATATATTTTGTTACTATTAAATTCCAAAATTATTTAATTTAGTTTTAGTTAGATATTATGAAAAATATACTCATATGATAGCATTTTTCAATCAAGATATTACTTTTATATACTCCCTCTGTCCCAGTCAATTGTTAACGTTTAATATTTAAGGGTCTAAACATGTTACGATTAAACCTTTTATTTTTGTGGATTATACAACTTTAAAATAATGTATATGTAAATAAGCATATTATAATGACAATCATGTATTAATTTACTCTATATTTGTTTTTATACTCCTTCATTTCTTGCATTTATTTTAGTATCAAAATTGAAACGTTAACAATTGACTGGGACGGAAGCAGTATTTTTTATAAATACATTTATGAAATTTGAAATTCAATAACTTATCTAAAAGTCACTAATGTAAAATAAGACAGTGATATCTCTTATAATTATTTATTTCCAAGTTACCTATTTATTTTATTTTCAAAGTTACTAATATTCTATAGAGTATATATTTATATTAATTTTTGTAGGTTCTATTTGTGAAAAGATTGTTGCGAAATGAATATGTGTTTTAACGCTCTAGGTCATTTTTTCAAAAGAGTAATTATTGATTTATCATCAACTAGTCCTATAGCCGTGAATATAACGGGATGTATACAGGAATTGATATATAACTCGTCAATTGGTCATGACTTATGAATATAATTTCCTCTCTCAATAATGGTACCCATTAATAGAAAAATAATACTTCTTTAAACACAAGTTGTACATTTACTTTAAGAGGCCACATTTATTTAAATTTAATAGTAAACATATCAATCCTTAAATACGATGATAATCTGTTTGATTATTTTTTAAATTCTTATACAAAGTTATAAAGTTTCATTGGGTAAATTTAATGTATAAATAGAGAAAAATGCGGTCGAAGTAATGGCTTGAAAACCATGCATAATAAGTAAGAAAAAGAAGACAATCGTAATTGAAGGAAGGGGTATGTAAACATTTACATAGCATTAGGTGATACAATCATGTAAGAAGTTTATAATTTTTAATTAATTGCTTTTGTTTATAATTTTTAATTAATTTTTATTTTATATGATTACATTTTTCTAATTATTAAATCTAAATTACAATTTAATTTAAAATTATTTTTTCCATAATTTGAAGAAACAAATGTTTTGCAAAAACAATAAAATATTATTATTCGATTGATGTTTGAACCAGTGGTCATAACTTGTGATAATTTAGTTGTAATGTGTATGATTTTTTAGCTTCTTAATTCTTAAGCAAACAAGCTTAACCATAACTCGTACTCCCGTCCCAGTCAATACGTTACTATTACTTTTTTTACACAAATATTAAGAAAATGTAAGTGGTTGTCTAATATAACAATAAAATATGATTATTCAATACACTTGCAAATCACTTTTTACATACAAAAACTTACCAAAAATAGAAATAGTA
>JAUEKU010189200.1:0-17986 GCA_032274805.1 Gypsophila paniculata | reverse complement strand
CAATCAATCTAATTTTATTTATTCATTAAATAGATTAATTAGAGCTCGACAAACTTTAATAAACAACCATTTTCGTTTAATCGCATTTATGTTCGTTCATCATAGGGATTTGTTAGGGGAGTACGGATACAGGTATCTACATATTCCTATTATACATTTGTAATAAATATAAAAACTATATAAAAAGAAGTGATACGAGATCACAATTAATTACAACCGAATCGATATCCCCTTACATTACGGGTAATACCGATTAAAACTAAGGTCATACTAAGATAAAATTACATAATTCCAAATTATATAAAAGAGATATGACATTCATAAATAAAAATTGCAGCAATAAAGTATGTAAAAACATGCCAAATGTATTGCCAAATCGCCCTATTTAAATCCTTGTATCATATATATTCCCGGTTTTACGGAAACTAGGTTTAACCCCGTGATAAATCACGGGGGATACGTTCCTAAAATATTATTTGATTTAATATTGATTAAATCTGAAATTGTCTAAAAAACAAATATATTCCAAAATAAAATATCAATTAAGAAAAAATGAATACTCTGACATAATAAAAAAAGAAATCAGAAACATTTAATAATAGTCCGATATAATAAAATACCCGGGTTTACAACATGAATATTTATTTTGTAATTTAGTACATTAGAAAACTATCTTGCAAGCCAAAAAATTGCGTCCAGCTCGATAATTTTGTACGAAAACTCATTAAATTTGAGTTGGTTATAAATAGACTCATCAAAACTTGTTTTATCTCAAAAAGCTCTTTAAAACCCAATCTGTATATAACCCGTATACACCTTAACCCAAAAGACATCTGATTCCTATTTAATCCATGCTCGTATTTACTCAGCCGGTGTCTAACCCTTAATATGTAACGATATGATAGATTAAACATATAATACTAAAACAAAAATTATTCATTATGCTAATATCATTTTAAAAAGTGATTATTTGTAATATAGAATTTCTTATATTATTATTGATTAAACAATTATACTATCTTTTTTGGGAAATTATACTCATAAAAAAATATGTAAATAATTTCTTAATAAGAAGGCTTAGATTCACTCGTATTATGTCAAATCGAACTTGGCCTGTATAAATTCAAACCCAAAATACACCTGAAATTATAAACCTATAATAAATATAGCATATATTTTACCTGAACCTAGTATTTTGCAAAATTTAATTGTGTCAATTTTTCGATCACAAATTTTCAGTCAATCATTTACATCAAATATTTTCATTTATTCTCCATTTCCTCATTTTTTTTATTATTTAATGTTTTCTCACAAAATCATGATTAAGTGATTTTTTTCGTCTATAGTTTATTTAAAACTTATTAATAGATTAACAAAAAATAGTTTTTTTTTTTTAAAAGGGGAAGTTATTAGGATTTTTTTTTTAACTGAAAATTCCAAAACAATAAGGATCCACTATTTTGAAATAATGAAATTATGATGTCATATTATTAGACCATATAATACGTTCATGGCATATGATTATTGTAATTTAGAGTTATTTTTAAAGGTTTATTAGCAAATAAAATAATTTCACTATTTTTTTTAATATAAGTCGTTTTTCACTTTTCAAAACATTCACTTCTTTCTTCAATATTTAATAAGATATATACGACTAAATATTATGAAATTTATACTCATTCGATAGATTTTTCAATATGAATGTAATGATATAACTTTTATAGTTTTTGAATAAATACTTTATTTAAAAAAACTTAAGTCAAATGTTTAACTCGTAAAATCAAAATGATTTATATTTAAAAACGGAGAGAGTATTAATTATGATTACAACTTCTTTCTACAAAAACCTAGCCTCTCTTTATCTCTAAAAAAAACCCTAGCCTCCATCTTCAATTGAAGATGGAGGCTAGGTAATCATCAATTTCGATTTCAATCAATTATTAATATATTCAACGATCGTATTAATATATTTATAATTAAAAATCTCCCCTTTTGTGGGAGTTTTCTTCCCCAATTTTGGGGTTTATATCCTCACTATCGAGGTTTATGCGCACCCTTATAATGAATTTTCTTTTTAATGAATTCATAGAAGTTTTGTTGATGAATATTCGCACGTTGCTTCAGTTGGTACAAGACAATTGTCAAGAATTTTCAAAGCCAGAAGATGTTACTTCTACATCAATCGATCGAAGGTAGGATCCCCTCAAAAACTACAAAGAGATAGTGATACGAGGTTGTGACGAATTGTTAAATCTTGGTTTTGAGATTCTTTGTTTCGCAATAGCAGATCGTTTTGGTTTTGTTAAATTATTGTCAAATTTTCATACTCATTGTAAGCATCGTTTGACTTTTCATTAATGAAATCTTTTATTTCTCAAAAAAAAAAAACGGAGAGAGTATTGATTATAAAAAATGAATAGTTGATGTTTGAACTAATTTCAACGAATCATTTTTGTTAACTTTTAAATCGTTCTATTACATGATAAGATAGGTATAAATGAAGTATTTTGATTAAATTATGTAAATATTAAATATAAATCATTTTTCAACACATGATAAGTCAGGTGTATACATCAATGATATGTATAGTGTAGTTACAAAAATATAGATATACTATTTTTTTTTTTTTACATCATATTCTGTTAGTAAATATAAATGGATAGGCAATTTTTTTTTTAAAAAAAAAATCTAACATTAAAATAATAAAGTTAAAATAGTAAAACACATATATGAATTTAGATATTTAAGTGTCTATATATACGTTGTATATAAAAAAAGTGAAAATGAAAATTTTGAAACATTTTTTTTTTCTACAATGGCATTATCAATCTTTATTTTGTTCGGAGTAACATGTAAAGATCATATAATGATCACATCTATTTGAAAATATTCCTGTGATAAAATCACGTCCTGCTATAATTTTTTTCTCCGTTGAATTAACTAAGACAATTATTATAACAATATTATAACATTAAATTGGTGATACTCTTATTCTAATAAAAAATAAAATTTATATACAATAGAAATTTGGAACGTGATACATACGATGATTTATTTTTAACATAAAATTAAATGTACATTTTTATTTAATATTTTTGTTACAAATTATATTTTCTAAATTTTTTATTTAAAAAAATAAGAATTTAATTAATGAGAAGTTGAGATTAATTATAATTTTTTTTAATATATATTTTAAAAAAATTGTGGAGCTAGTTTTAGCTTAATACTAAAATTTTTTTTAACACTTTTTATAAATAAAAAGATGCGTGATATTAACTTATTAAAATCACCAAACAATACTTAAATCAAAATTTTAGTTCAAGTTAATTACCCTAACTTTTTAGGACTCAAAAATTAGTCTTTACTAATTATATGACAATAATTCAACTTGTTTCAATCATATTGCTCATATTCAACCCTAATTCATAACCTTTTATGACTTAAATCCAAATTTCAATTTCATTAAATTTAAAATTTGAATCTTAAACTTTTGAACATTCTTTAAAATTACCATGACACTCATAATGTCAAAATTTAGGGTTATTCATATCAAATCAACTTCGAGAAAAATTCGGTTGCGATCTTTCGGTTTTATCAAATAAATTACCAAAAGCATATGAAAATTAATCCTATAAAATTTTAAATTTTATATCTGTCATTTAAGACATAAAATCAACTTATAATAATTTTATCATGCCATGAAATCGATTTTAGCTACTTTTGCTAAAATTGTCATCTTAATTATCATTTTTACCTGAAAAATTAATAATTCATGCAAAATAAATCATATTCATCTCAAATTTTACATACGGTGTTTAAACATTCCATGTGACAACATATTAAAATTTATTATCCAGAAGTGAAGTATAACCATTTTTAGTTATAATACCTCTATTTATACCATTTTTATCATATAAAACTTATAAATCATGCAAAATTAATCTTATTAACTCTAAATTTTACATACAATAAGTAAAATATGCATTTGAGGTCATACTAAAATTTCATGGTCATATTCGAACTTTAACTATTTTTAGTGGAAAAATGTTATTTTACTCATTAAAATGTGATTATACCACCAAAAATCATTAACAAGAGCTATAACCATCCATAAATCATCAAAATGACCTAAATCATCAAAACATGCAAAGACATTTCGTGACTTTATCATATAAAACACAAATTATAAGTTTTAATTTAGTCGGAAAAACAAAACCGATTATACATGCATGACCAAGGCTCATGATACCGCTTGATACAATTCTTTAACCCTCAAATTAAACCATTTAATTTTAGATCTAAATAATAGTCATTTATATAAGATCTAGGACCTAATGCATGCATAACAAAATAAAAAAGATTAAGAGGAAATCAACATTTCCTTACATATGAAAAACGGTTTATTTGGCACAAGATTGGACTCCTTCCAATCTTGCTCTTGAGCTTAAACATATCATAAAGGATGATCCTACAAACCAAAGATCCAAGTATAGAATCTCTCCTTAGTGATGCACCCAAGACTATCCCATAACTCTCACAATATCATTAACTAGATGATATTATGAGATACCTTAAATATTGATCAAAAGTACTAAATATTACTACCTTTAGTAATCTATTAGATGTATTAGATTTTATAGAACTTTGTATTTCTTACTAAACCCTTTTTAGAGAGAAGTGAGAGCAAAATATCATATATTAAAAATGAATGAGTGAAAATTCAAGAGAAAATTTTCTCTAAATGGTGGAGGCCAAAACCGGTTAGAGGGTGGAGGGAAGGCCAATGCATGGCCTTCACCTTTTCTCCTTTTTGTCTTACCCATAACATGTAGGTTTTTAGACTTGTAAGACTAGAATATGATGATGTTTATTCAACAATTTAAATAACAATTAATCATCACTAGTGTACCCTCTTTTTCTCGGTCCATTTATATAAAATGGAATCCATTTTATTTTTGTCTTTTGTCACATTGTCACGCCATGTGTTACATATATGATATAACATGTAATATGTTATTAATCATGTTAATGATCTTTTAACAATTAAATATTGTAGACACCTCATTTTTACACCTCCCGCCAAACACCCAGTGATAATTGGGCCGCATGTTTAGCATATGTCGCGATTTTATGACGTTTTGTAAATCGGTCAATAAAAGATAACTCATACACTTGTGTCTACCTCATGGTTGTCATCTAGGTGTCATTACGGTCGTTTTGACAGTAATTAGAGTTCATTTGGAGTCCGGGTCGAAAACCGCTTCATTTCCTAGAAATCGTTTTTTAAATGCCGAGACGGAATATTCCGGAAAACGTCGGAAGATATTTTGTTATCACGGAATTTGAGTAAAAAAACAAAATATAAGCCCTAAAACAGCGAATTACAGGCTGGGGAAGAGGAGCGGCACCTGCTGCGCCTCTATGAAGAGGAGCAACATCTGCTGCGCCTCTTCCCGGGCGTGTCTCAGCGCCAAAAATCAAAGTCGGCTTATTTCTTTCCTAATTTCGCCGTGACTCTTCCTAGATCTTTTTCCTAAAACCCTACCTCTGATTAGTATAAATAGAGGCCTCTGCTTCACATATTCTTCACGCGAGTGTTCCGCCCCTTCTCTTCTCCCTTTGCATTCTAGACCTTGCTCTAAGCTTTTGACGCCTACGTGCTTGATCTGTCGACCACGTAAGCCCAGATCCTTCTGGGTACCAGTCACGTTGCATGACCGACCAATTTGACCACTACACCATAATTAATCAATCTTTAAAATTCCTTTTTCAAGGGCACTTTCATATTTGCATAGATCGAGTCGAGTTACCACTAAAAAACCGATTTAGTTAAATCTCGCGACGCTAACATGTAAGTCTGAGGGTGTAAAATCCCATTTATTTATTGTACTTTTATTTTGTAAATTATTGTAAGAATTAATGTCGTAAATATGCTCATTAGTCGTTTTATTACATTCAGAACCGATTTCTAAAACCCTTTTGCGAAGTCAGCAGTGGTCAGACCTGGAGAAGAATCGCATCAACTGATGCGCCTTCTGGAAAGGCCGCAGCTTCTGTTGCGCCTCTTCCAGGGGCTGCCTTTAGCTGATACTCTTCTTCTTCTTCCTCGGGCTTTCTGCGATTTCGTCTTTTCTTTCGTTTCTTAGTCTTTTTCCTTATTTCTTCAAACTTCTCTAAATTTAAGCTTTATAAATCATTCTTACATAAACTTTTCGACTTAAATTCCTTATAATCAATATTTGCGGGTTTTCGTCATCTTATTCGAACCCGGATTTAAAGGATTCGATTTCTCCATATCGAGTCGTTTGAATTCGTCTTTTGTACATGGTTTTCTGTATTTTCCAATTTTATAACTTTAATTCCGTTTTCAAACCTAAAGTTTCAATCTTTGTAAATCGGACATCATAAACCGCCGTAGTCTTTAATTCATTATAATAATTCGTCTTAATTCGACTTATGACAATCTTTAGTACATATAAACTTGATAAATCACTTCTACTCGAGTTAAGTATCTATAATCAATGTAAATTAACCAACGATCACTAACTGATCCACGATCTTGACTTTCACAGTCAGAATACAGCTCTAGAACAGACGATGCAGCATCTGCGCCTCTTCCAGAGGGCGCTGCAACTGTTGTGCCTCTTCCAGATGACGCATCCAGAGCTGCGCCTGTTCTGGGTTGTGTTCTGCCCCAGAACTCTTCCCGTTTCGACATAGGCTTTCTAATTAGGATCTTAATCGACTATTATTCTTATTATCACCATAATTCGACCATATTAATCCATATTTCCATTTTCAACTTTTCTTTTCTTTTCTTCTTTTTATTTTATTTTATTATTTTAAAACTCTCTTTTTGAGCATATTTATGACGTAGATTCAATCCCTCCATCGTAATTTATTGTATCGTGTATGTTTTATTTGTTTGTCCCTCACATGTAATCAATCTAATTCCGACTTCGACCCAATTGAGTGCTAATTATGTGTTCACCGACATAGTTAATGTTAACATGCTAGGGCTAATCTAATGGATGTTGCATTGCATGCATATAATCGACAACATATCAAGTATGAATAACTTCCCTAATCATTAGTAGAGGCCGCTATCGAGGCGGGCGGGATTAGGTGTTCGATTAAAGAGCTTCCTAATACGTACCCTCACCCCTTACTCCAGATCTCTGTGAACATCCGTGTTCATTGGCATCCACGAGAGTCATTCTAGACATAGAATGCTAAGGGTAACGAGTTCTTAGTGTTCATGTCACTACTTTGTGTCTTGACATGACACGAGGTATTCGAACGGTTCCAATTTCCCATAAAAATTGGTGGCGACTCCTTCAACTTGCAGCGCTTGTTCTCCGCCCGAGTGCGTGGGTCGGGCCCCCATGTCCACAGTTTGGCGACTCCGCTGAGGACTATACACTTACGTGTTACCCAGGGTGAGACTTGAACAAGGTTAGGGAGTAATTTGTATGATACAGTTGTCGGTTTTCATGACTCGACCTTCTTAGGTCGTTTATTCGGCCTTCCTAGGCCCAACCCAACCCATTCGACCAATCGTCCTATTGGGACGGTTCAAATTCTTATCTGGGCCTAAAGATGGATAGCGATTGATGTCAACCATACCATGGTGTATACTCATGTTAGTACCAGGGGCTTTCACTACTCGAGGAAATGGACTAGGAACCGACCTTACTCATGATTGGCCCGGACCTCTCCACATACCAGGGTTTGATTGCTCGGTATGGCAACCCACCTTTTAAGCCAAAACCCTTTAAATGCACTCAGCATACCGTTATAATGCTTGTATGTATGTTTGTATCATATACGTGATCAACATACCGTTATAATGCCCATATGTATGTTTGTATCATATACGTGATCACCATTTTGTAAACAAAACTATGACGAAATTTTTAAAATAAAATCCTTTCAAAATGTAAAAGTTTTCGAGATGGCCTAAAATAGCGCAAAATAAGCCGAAACTCTGGACAAATGTCGAGTCAATTCGAGCTTCAAACCCATTTCTAATCTCACTTCGAGTCAGCACTCCTACGACTACACTGCAGTTGTCTAGGACAAACATTTCAAATTTTGTCATTTTCAAACCTCACTTAGCACAGTGGCACACACTCACTTCACGAGTCGAGTCTTAAATAAAATAAAAAATCCTTTTCAAAAAATGTAAAATATGTAAATTCCATTGGGCTAAGTTAGAGTCAATACTCAAACCGAGTCTTTTCCTAGTCAAAACTCCGTCGGGTTATAAACCCGTCTTCCCTTTACATTTTGGGTCATCAAAATTCGGGTCAAATCCAAAGGCGTCACGCCGTCATTCTGGACCCCCTATTGCCAAGCCATCCAAACGTTTCTTCGTACACCTCGAGTCTAACACACCGAGTCGCTCCAAAATCCGTCTCTCAAATTTTCCTAAGGTCACATTTTGGGCACACACATACCCAAACTTAGGTCAAGTTGTTAGAACACGTGTCTTAGTCTCAATGGTGCCACTCCATAATTAAGGGCCTTGTCCAAAAGTCACTCTGTCAAAATCAACACTCGAGTCTAGAAGCCCAAGTCAAGCACCGTGAGTCCAAACACGAGAATTCACTCACGAGATTTCACGAATTCACAAGTCTAGATTTTTCGTCTTGTCCCATCCTGTGTTCGTTGTTTGTTGCCTTAGTATGCGCGATCTCATGCCGAATCAAGTTGTAACGCACGTCATTTCAACCGAACACGGAGCCTGCAAGTTTCGCCAGTCAACAAGGTTTCGAAACAGCTCAAGCCGCAGTCACTGTGTCTCTTCAAGACGTTTACGCCATGGTCCTACAAGTTCAAGCTACGGTTGAAAGTATTCAAGCTACAATCGAAGATTTGAGCATTCGCATCCTTACTCTCGAAAATGGGATGGTAAAAAGGAACGCACCACTTTGAGAAAGCTCTAGTCCAGGCCGTCCAAGGTCTACCTCTTACAATATCCGCCGTGCTAGGAAGCCGAGCACAGTCGAAAGGAAACTCGGGAGGCATCAAAGAGTGCTCACTGATTTGGGCATGACTTATGCCGACGCTCTGAAAAGACTATCTGCCCAAGGCAAGCTGCACCTGATAGGTCTAACTCCGGATCCACCTCTTGAGAAACAAGTGAATCTCTGGAAGGGCAACAAATATTGTCTATACCATCAAGGTAGAGGCCATGATATTGAAGAGCGCTTTCTCTTGAAACACACAATCCAAGATATGATCGAAGATGGCAAGCTACCATTGCCACCTTCCATTGAGAAATCCAAGAAGATCGACCCTCTTGGGTCTAATATCATCAAACAAGACCAAGAGTCATTCCTAGATTGCTCTCACCTCCTTTCTTTTGACAACAAAGAGATCAATGTCCTCGAAGGCGATGATATCCAAAGCGGGATGCTCATGCTTTCTGTCGCTATCAACAGTAAATTTTCCAAGTTAGAGGGAGCAATCGACAGCATAGTCACCCGAGTTTCCAACATCGAGGATAATTTTGTCACCTTTGAGAAACAGCTTGCTGAAATAGGTAGGAGGCTTGATACCCAACCTATGGGAAAGAGAAGGGGTGTTCATACAATCCCTCAACCCAACACTCTCTTGGGGAAGACGAATGAACAGTTTATCCCTAGTTCTTCTCATGCTACACATCCGTCCTATCCAAGGATCAAAATTGGCAAAGGCAGCCTCTTTGGGCCTTCGCCGAAAAAGACTCAATCGCCACCAAGGTCATTCACAAGTCTAGGCATACCTTATGCCCTAGCCTTGAACAAATTATCCTCTCTAGGTCTTCTTCAACCTATAGGACCTACGCCTGACCCAGAAAAGAAGTCTAGGTTCTACGATGAGAATGCCTACTGCAAGTACCATAACGGCAAAGGACATGATACCGAGAAATGCTTCAAATTGAAACATGTCATCCAAGATATGATTGAAAGTGGGAAATTAACCCTCTCAACCTTCAACACGCGAAGTAGTCCTCGTGGGTATATTGCTTCAGCAAATCAGGAAACTATTCTTGACTGTTATCCTTCTAGTCTTCCCAATGATGAGGACGAGGTGCTCAAGTGGATGAATGCTCAAAAGTCAGATGCCGAAGTCAGTTGCTGGAAGAGCAAATGTTCAAGCGTGGGCCGATGATTAGGAGTCTGGATCTGAGATCGTGTCAAAGTCCGAGTCCTAGGCTTTCTATCCCATAATTTTTCTAGTGTCTTTCTTTGTGTCTATTTCCATTCCTAGTGACAACCTGGGGGCTGTCCCACGAGTCACATGTCTTCTCGAGTCTCTGTTAAGTACGTTTATTTCTCAATTCAATAAAATTACATTTTTCAATCCACTTGCTCTATTCTTCTTTTCCTTTACCCTTTCCCGTGACAACAAGAATTGACATTTTAAAACAAACAAACAACACATGTCAGTCGATATGAGTACACTTAAATGATATTCCATTCCGAGTTGTAGAGGATCCGAAACTCCGTGTTATTTCCTTACCTATTCCATGTCTGGCAATAGAAACCTTGCTATAACCCCAACTTAGGACGAGCATACCTCAAGAGGTTCTAGGACGAATCCAGACCGTCTTTCTTGTTGACGATCAATGACGAAAGGCAAGCCCATTCCCCACAATAAACAACCTGTTGACTGAAAATCAACCCGTTCACAGCCAAGGTGCTAGTCTGACTCAAATCCATGGTAGCAAGAAATCCTAGACGATACGAGCCATGATCAAAGACAAAGGCCCAACGAAGGAACCAAGACCAACATCCAAGGCCACAGCTATTCTCAAATGCCCGAAATACAAAAAGAGTCAAAAGAAGAAGGCTCAATCAATCAAGCAAGTCAATGTCGATATCCAAAATCAAAGTTATCTTCAACAATCTGAGTCCAAAATATGAATCAAGACCAGCCCAAAATCAAGCCCAAAGAATAGGCCTAATATCGAAATTCAAGAAGCCTGATATCAAATGCTACAGTCAACGGTAGAGCCTGAATCCGAAGATGCAAGATGGCCAGCTAGCCACTTTAGCCTATCACACACCCTAAGTCCTTCTCGAGACCGTTACAGGGAGATAGTTAGGAATTTTGAGAACCCTCTCAAGCTTGTCATGTATGCCCATCCTTTAGGGCCAAGACATGGAAATTTGAACCCACGTCATTTAACCTACCCATTTTTTGTGCTCAGGCTACATCAAGCCCGAGACCCCATTTCCAAGCCATATTACAAGACATAACCCTATCAAGCCTTAACTCCACAAAATCAAGCTCCAGAGATTTGTTCATTGAAGCCTCTTATTTCCAAGCACCACATTCCAGATATCCGAGCCATTTTCACCTTGACCCAGACACGGAGTCTTCAAATACTTTGCTATCCAGAACAGGACGTACCCATACCATCCTTAGGGTTCGCTTTTGAGTGTGCTCACATGACAAGGAAATTTTTATAAACCTACTTACCTCTTTGGTCTATGTTCAGAGGAAGTACCTCAAATCAATTCTTCGAGTCACTAAGGAAATCACCCTTGTGACCCAATGCACTTTAAGGCCCTAACAGCATAGCTTAGGCACACAAACCTGAACTACGAGCATGGTTTGATTTCACCTCTTCAGGTGGATACGTAGGCAGTCCTTTCTTACACAAGAAGGATACAACCGCAACACCCAATCAAAATTAACCAAACCTGAACTATGAGCATGGTTTGATTTCACCTCTTCAGGTGGATACGTAGGCAGTCCTTTCTTACACTAGAGGGATACAACCGCAACACCCAAACAAAATTAACCAAACCTGAACTACGACCTGGTTTGATTTCACTCCACGTGAATACGTAGGCAGTCCTCTAACAAGGACACAACCACCCCAACTATCAACCTTCGACCTCAATTCTCAAAGCCAGCTCAGAACTACGATCTAGTTTGATTTCACCTCTTCATGTGAATACGTAGGCAGTCCTCAAGGACACAACCATCCCCACTTTTAACTTTCAAACCTCAATTATCAACCACACCAACCATAAACTTTCAACCTCAATTATCAACAACCGTCCCTTTGTATTTCATAACCTTCCAACCATAAATTCCATCCTAAGCCTCTATACTGGGGGCTTCTTTTCGTCGCCTAGTCTTCCTTTTATCAAAATTCTAGAGTCATCTTTTCATCCTGGGGGCTTCTCTTCCGAGATGTCACCCTTCCTTTATTCCTCCCCTTTACTCTCGAGTCTCAATTAAGTCAGCCTAGTGCTTGGTCCGGGCAATGGCAAGATCTTAGATCAATTCTCTGAGTTATCAAGCCTCAATAAAGTATTTCGCTACAGCAACCAACGGTGGCGAAGGATGTCCAAAGAAGACAGCTGATCCATGCCTCATCAACACCCTTATACGTCCGCAATCACTGGCAGATCACCTACTTTGGTAACTGATACCCGTTGTCACCTACATCCGGCTAGGGATTGCGCATACTTAGGAAAATTTCGTCGAAGTCATCCCCAAATCGTGTCAAACTTCAGTCTGTATCACGTCCATGCCAGTCTGTCAGTCCGCGTCCGTATGAAGTCTATGTCGAGTCATGCGTCTAAAGCCCTTTGAATATGCATAACGCATTACAAATAATAACAAACTTCATCCCTTTGAGCAACTGGGGGCTTCGCCCAAGTCTTCATTCTCCTCAACAAGAGTTTTGCTTGAAGATAAACAGGCGGATTCTCCGGAATGATTTCTTCTCAACGGCTGGCGAGCCTCACGACGCGCCCCATCTCAACGGCTGGTGAGCCTTGTCCGCAGACAACAAGCAACCCAAAGATAGGATTCCTACCTCTTAGTTCTTAGACCCCAAAATTAGCTCTCTTAGGTTCGTAAAACTGAAGGCTCATGCCCACTGCCTCTAGGTTCATAGACCCGGAAGCCATCTTCAAGTTCTCACACCCTTTCTAGTTCCTATACCTTAGAAAGCCTGAATGCATTTGCCCAAAACCAAAATTAGTAATTCCTATAGTTCCTACACTCACCCTTAGGATCCCAATTCCTCTTTTAGGTTTATATACCCAGCTTTTAGGTTCGTATACCCTTAAGATCCCATCTCCTTTCAGGTTCATACACCTAGCTTCTTAGCCCCTCTTAGGTCCCCCAGCTCTCAGGAGTTCATACACTTTTATCCCTTGGGATCACATTCCCTTAGAGTTCCTACACCCAAACCTTCGTCACCTCTTAGGTTGGGCCTATATTTAGCCTCGTTCCCCTCGATGTTTTCCTTTAGGGTCCACACCCCGGCAAAATCCCTTATATATCCTTTAGGTCTTATCCTCAGCTCCTACGCATCTCTGGAAACATCTTAGGAAACAAGTCTCAGGTATGGTTTCTTTTTATGGCTGGCGAGCCTCCTTACGTAGTCTAATGGACTTTAACCGACCCTCCCCGGAAGTCGACAGACTCTAAAATGTCCACGACGATGGGTCCTTGGTTCAGACCCCTTGAACCGCCTTGCGTCGCCATAGTCGTCAGGTTGTAATCTTCGATTGACCTGATGGCTATACTTTGACTTTCGCCTTGTCCAAGCCTCAGTCAAAGTGAGGGCTCTGTAGACACCTCATTTCTACACCTCCCGCCAAACACCCAGTGATGATTGGGCCACATGTTTAGCATATGTCGCGATTTTATGACATTTTGTAAATCGGTCAATAAAAGGTAACTCATACACTTGTGTCTACCTCATGGTTGTCATCTAGGCGTCATTACGGTCGTTTTGACAGTAATTAGAGTTCATTTGGAGTCCGGGTCGAAAACCGCTTCATTTTCTAGAAACCATTTTTTAAATGCCGAGACGGAATATTCCGGAAAACGTCGGTAGATATTTTGTTATCACGGAATTTGAGTAAAAAAAACAAAATATATCCTAAAAGATATAAGTCTTGCCCTTCACGAAACCTAGACGCCCTAAAACAGCGATTTATAGGTTGGGGGAGAGGTGTAGCACCTGCTGCGCCTCTATGAAGAGGAGCAACATCTGCTGCGCCTCTTCCCGGGCGTGTCTCAGCGCCAAAAATCAAAGTCGGCTTATTTCTTTCCTAATTTCGCCGTGACTCTTCCTAGATCTTTTTCCTAAAACCCTACCTCTGATTAGTATAAATAGAGGCCTCTGCTTCACATATTCTTCACGCGAGTGTTCCGCCCCTTCTCTTCTCCCTTTGCATTCTAGACCTTGCTCTAAGCTTTTGACGCCTACGTGCTTGATCTGTCGACCACGTAAGCCCAGATCCTTCTGGGTACCAGTCACGTTGCATGACCGACCAATTTGACCACTACACCATAATTAATCAATCTTTAAAATTCCTTTTTCAAGGGCACTTTCATATTTGCATAGATCGAGTCGAGTTACCACTAAAAAACCGATTTAGTTAAATCTCGCGACGCTAACATGTAAGTCTGAGGGTGTAAAATCCCATTTATTTATTGTACTTTTATTTTGTAAATTATTGTAAGAATTAATGTCGTAAATATGCTCATTAGTCGTTTTATTACATTCAGAACCGATTTCTAAAACCCTTTTGCGAAGTCAGCAGTGGTCAGACCTGGAGAAGAATCGCATCAACTGATGCGCCTTCTGGAAAGGCCGCAGCTTCTGTTGCGCCTCTTCCAGGGGCTGCCTTTAGCTGATACTCTTCTTCTTCTTCCTCGGGCTTTCTGCGATTTCGTCTTTTCTTTCGTTTCTTAGTCTTTTTCCTTATTTCTTCAAACTTCTCTAAATTTAAGCTTTATAAATCATTCTTACATAAACTTTTCGACTTAAATTCCTTATAATCAATATTTGCGGGTTTTCGTCATCTTATTCGAACCCGGATTTAAAGGATTCGATTTCTCCATATCGAGTCGTTTGAATTCGTCTTTTGTACATGGTTTTCTGTATTTTCCAATTTTATAACTTTAATTCCGTTTTCAAACCTAAAGTTTCAATCTTTGTAAATCGGACATCATAAACCGCCGTAGTCTTTAATTCATTATAATAATTCGTCTTAATTCGACTTATGACAATCTTTAGTACATATAAACTTGATAAATCACTTCTACTCGAGTTAAGTATCTATAATCAATGTAAATTAACCAACGATCACTAACTGATCCACGATCTTGACTTTCACAGTCAGAATACAGCTCTAGAACAGACGATGCAGCATCTGCGCCTCTTCCAGAGGGCGCTGCAACTGTTGTGCCTCTTCCAGATGACGCATCCAGAGCTGCGCCTGTTCTGGGTTGTGTTCTGCCCCAGAACTCTTCCCGTTTCGACATAGGCTTTCTAATTAGGATCTTAATCGACTATTATTCTTATTATCACCATAATTCGACCATATTAATCCATATTTCCATTTTCAACTTTTCTTTTCTTTTCTTCTTTTTATTTTATTTTATTATTTTAAAACTCTCTTTTTGAGCATATTTATGACGTAGATTCAATCCCTCCATCGTAATTTATTGTATCGTGTATGTTTTATTTGTTTGTCCCTCACATGTAATCAATCTAATTCCGACTTCGACCCAATTGAGTGCTAATTATGTGTTCACCGACATAGTTAATGTTAACATGCTAGGGCTAATCTAATGGATGTTGCATTGCATGCATATAATCGACAACATATCAAGTATGAATAACTTCCCTAATCATTAGTAGAGGCCGCTATCGAGGCGGGCGGGATTAGGTGTTCGATTAAAGAGCTTCCTAATACGTACCCTCACCCCTTACTCCAGATCTCTGTGAACATCCGTGTTCATTGGCATCCACGAGAGTCATTCTAGACATAGAATGCTAAGGGTAACGAGTTCTTAGTGTTCATGTCACTACTTTGTGTCTTGACATGACACGAGGTATTCGAACGGTTCCAATTTGTAACGGCCCTGATTATCATAAACCTTGATCAATCGATGATCTAGTGGAAGCTACGATCCAAACCGGAGTCGCTACTAAAAATAAATACAGTGAACTGCTGAAAGTAAAACTTATATACATAATTTACAGAGTTACAAAACGTTTACTGTTTAAAACTTTCCCGGATCAAATTACTAGTGATACTAGACTAATGGAAAAACCCAAAATCCATAGGCCAACCAACCCGATCACTCTTCAAAGAGCAATCAAACAGCAACCATATCCTTTATGTACATCTGCTACCTGCAACCAGCATCTGCGTCCAAAACCAGTGGACACCGGGTTAGCTAGGTATGACTCAAATCAGTCCATAAAGTAATACAATACATATACAGATGGATATGGAATGCCAATAACAATATAGTATGAATGCACACCTAACAGTAGACTCACTACATGTCATGTGATCATACAGATAAGAGGTGGAAGCAAAAAATCAGTTGTATACAAAACAGACACCAACACTTCCATAAAACAGTTAATTTCCAAAATACCAGTCAAATACTATGACAATCCAGCAAATACTCATTGCAGAAGGGTTTTAAAGATATTTAAAACCAATGGAAATCTTACTGTTGAAATAGCTTTCAAATAATATCAATATCAAAAGCTTAATCAAATACAAACGAACCGTTTTCAAAACAAAACGCCGATATAATAATCCAAGCATACAAACAGGTTCGTCATTTCAGTCGTAAACTACTATCCAGAACATACGGATGCCGAGATAATCACCTGCCCAGAATCACCTGTCAGCAGACGTGAAAATCCTAATCACCACCGTTATAGTGACTAATCCAATGTCGCTGTGGACACCAGGCACTACCTACGGTGTAATATGTGTCTCGCTAACAGACACTCCCATAGCAGTCACACACAAAGGGGACTGGTCTAAATATGCGCATACTCTCAAGTGTGTATATTGAAAACAACCGATCAAATACAACCACTGTCGAACTGTCGGTATCCGTCCTACTACCTAGCGGAAGTCTAAGTTAACTGTTATAGAGTTTATCCTAACGCTTCCGAGTGGTCAGCTAACGACAGACTCTAGCATCAGGCTCTTTTCACAGTATAACTTAACTAGATACAAGGGGACAAGAATATATCATAATCCTCGAGCTGGCATATAT
Organism: Gypsophila paniculata; assembly: GCA_032274805.1. Lineage (NCBI taxonomy): Eukaryota > Viridiplantae > Streptophyta > Magnoliopsida > Caryophyllales > Caryophyllaceae > Gypsophila > Gypsophila paniculata. The sequence goes on along the minus strand of JAUEKU010189200.1, from coordinate 925 downwards.
CCTCACAGAGCGGTCAGCTAACGACAGGCCCTGCTAGCAGTTCAGTAGTATTAAACGACAAAACAAATCCATTTCAAACAACACACTTTAAAATCCAAGTCAATTGTATCAACTTTGTGAAATATTATAACTTGAAGTCAATCTTATATACAAACCCCAAATCAATCCAAAGAGTTATAAGTACTACAACTTCAATATAGTAGCAAAGGGATACTACAACACCATAACATGATGAGAAAATGATAAGGCTTGTTTAGACGGTGTTAACTCAAGTACTTTAGGTGCATTTGGAGCTTGGAATCATTGATTTTGAGTATGAAATGTGTAGGTACGAGCTTAGACAAGACTTGAGCTAATTATCGTCGTTTGGCGTTTTATTCGGGATCGTACATGATTTGGAGAAGATGCAAGTGTCGGGAGCCGTCTTAGGAGTGAATAAGAGTCAATTATGTTGAAGACGCGAGGAGTATTCAAGTGGAGGTCGCGTGGGGATCGCCGATTGAACAAACGAGCAAGAAAGCAAAACAGCGGAGAAAAAATGCCAACACGCGACCAAGGCGCTAGTGACACGCGACCAAGGCGCTAGTGGGGCGCTAGTGGTGCTTGCGTGTGCACTGTCGCTCGTGACGCTTCGTTTGCTCGCTTTTCACTATTTAAACCCCGTTTTTCCTTCATTTTCAGGACAACCTTTACACTAACTCTTCACTTCTTCTTCCACTACTACTTTCCTTTCAATAAAATTAGTTTAGTTTTTAGTTTTAGTCTTTAATTTGTAATGAGAAAAGACGGTTATGAGTAGCTAAATCGTCCGAGCTTGATACGATCGATTGAAGCTACGATAATAAATATGTGAGATTACTAATATTTCTATTTCCTCTTGAGTATTATTTCAATTCCTTGCTTTTATTGTGATTGATTTTGATCT
>JAUEKU010189091.1:0-17998 GCA_032274805.1 Gypsophila paniculata | reverse complement strand
AAAGGAATCAAAAAATGAACTTTGCTCCGCAATCGATTATTTTCATGTGTCCGCTACGCGGAAACATGGATTGACACTCCCCTTGACCCCTTCCCTTGCCTAACTGCACCCCTAACCATGGGAGGGTGAAGTGAGGCGGGATCTTGTGGGAAGCATCTACGATCAAACATGTCGTGAAAGCCCTTAACGCCTAGTTAGTAGTTATCAAAAGCTTCCATTATCGATTGAATTTGTATAATTTAATCATAAAACGACTCGACCCAAAAACATCCCGCCTTATTCAAATTGACCAAAATTCGAAATATAAGGCAAACCAAACTAATAGTCAAATTCTATATGACTCGAACATTCGACTCAATTTTACCCAATCCAATCGACTTTTTTTGACAGTCGGTAAAAAAATTAAGTTGAAGATATTGATATCGGGCGCCATATCGACCGCGAAAGTCGTTTAAACCCCAAAATTTCGATCAAACTCACCACCCTTCACAGAAACCGCAAATCAATCAAAAAAATAAAAAAAGATCACACTGAAAAATCGAAACAATGTGTTACCACCACGAAGAAGAATGGCCTAATGAAGGCCACAACAACCGCACACCACCGCCAAACACCGCCACCACCGCAACATCGTCGGCTAAATTGGAGAATTTAAGCCGCCGACTAGCCGACACGGCGGCGCAGCTGGCGGAAGCCAGGGCAATAGAAGCCGCGCTCAGCCACCAGCTCAGCGACATGAAACGCTTCGTTTCAGTCATGGAGATACTTGAATCGTACATTAAACGACGTTTTCGTGAGGAACAAGCTATTCTTCTTCACTTGCTTGCTTCGGTATCTCAGTAAAATTGTAAATTATCTGTTGTTTTGAATAATTACTGTAATTTACCTTTTTTTTACTAAGCAAATTTGGAGAAAATTTTGGTGTAATGAGGTGAATATTTTGTTGTTGAATAATCATGTTATATGTTATTGTATGATTTGAATTATGATTATACGTAAGTTTTAGTTTAATGTTTTGCGGTGATTAATTAGGTTTTATTAAATAATAATGTAATTTACGTATTTTACTAGCAAAATTGGATGAAATGTGGTGTAAATTAGGTTACATGTTATATGTTATTTTATGATTTGAATTATGATTACGCGTAATTTTTAGTCTATGTTATGCGGTGATTAATTAGGTTTTATTTTGTTGAACATCATGTAAATGTGTAGAACTGTTGTACTTTACATGAATTTTGCTGTTTAGATGAATTTTTACTGTGGAATAACTTTCGATTTGTCTACGTACACACAAAGGTTAATTCAGACTTGAGGTGAATTGAGGAGAGTTTGTGGCTTCTTATCAGTGCGTAGAGCAGATGAAGTTCGCTGTGTTTGCTCGGTTTTGTAAATGAGATAATATTGTGGTTGTACGTGTACTTTGGTCTAACGCAGGACTAATGAGAGCTAATCCTCGTAGTTCGTAGTTTGATAGGATGTTTATGCACGAGTTTAGTCTCCGTACTAGAGTGTTGGCTGTTGCTAACTTTTTGCATTGTCGTGAAACTCTCCTGAACTCCAGAACATTCGAGTTTAATTTCCGTGTTAGAGTGCTGGCAGTTGCTCATTTATCTGTGTAGTACGTACAGTTCCAACAGACGGTACACGATGTGGGAAAGTTGATCGCAAGTGTAAATCGACAGGGTAGGACATGTATGAGTCATTGAATTGAGAATTAGTGTGTGGATGTGGAACAGTTTGAAGTGTAATTTTGCTCTATACATTCAATGAAAACAACAGCATCACATATTTCCGCATTCCATTGTATAATGATGTCAATAGTCATAATGATTCTTGTTCTCGCTCAGCATCAGCCTCGATAGATAGTGCTTTGTACAAGCTGCTGGTCTGCCGTTGGGAACGAGGCAAAAACGAGGATCACTGCAAAACAAAGGAGACTGTCGTCCCGAGTTCTCTGCTCAATCCTCAACACATGATAGAGCATCGGGGTTCTATGGTATGCATCCCTGATCGTTCTCAGTAGTCCAGCTTTGCTCTTATTGATCCTTTGTAATTCAATCTCGTCATACCTCCATTGTACAGTAAGTATAGCTGCTTGATTGTATGCGCGTGAAGTTTAAGGGAACAGCTACTCAGGTAACATTATTTTCCATCTGCCTGATATAAGCTGTTTTTTTGAAGATGTTGCTGCGGTTCCTTCACGAGTTCAGGTTGATACACTACGACATAAGTAGAAAGAATCTGGTAATCTCCTTAACTCCATTTCTTACAAGTTACTGTGATCTTGTTGCTTCCTTGCTGAAACACGAGCTCGAGTAGCCGAGCCTTTTGTTGACCCTCATTTGTGATTACCATTCAAAAGTAGGGTGGGGGAAAAAATTGGTATGGTAATCATAAGTAGGTGACTAGTGTAGTTTTGAGACTCAACTTTTAGTTGTTTGAGGAAGTCATATGAGGCTACACATCAACGGTAAGAGTTGACATTGACGTATTGGAGTAAAAAGAAGCTAGAATATATAAACTTAGTGGATGGCTGTGATGAATATACAATACTCTACAATATGATCAGTGGAATTTCTATATATATGTCCATGACATACACATACCTGTAAGATATTATGGCACAAAAAAAAATTAGAGAATTCTTTCGAATAGCTGAGATATTAGGATGTTCTACTGCGCCAATCTTCAATCAGAAAACGCAGATTTTTGTTAGGGATGAGATGCTTGTGACTGAGCCTCTGGTTTGTCACGGGAGAAGTATTGTGGCCCATTCGCAGCCACTCTTCTATTGCTTCCAACTCATATGAATGTCCATCTGCTGCTATATAAGGTTTGTCCATTACTACCTGCAAATTTTAACACCAGAAGTTAGCAGAAACCCGATGATATAACTGAAACTCCTTTTTAAGAATTGGTTTTTCTTTGGGTTGTGGAAAGAAACATTAATATACCTTAAATATGGGGCATATGAAAATGGCAGGAACATTTGCCGGCTCCTCTCCACAGCATAAGCCATCATCAACTCCCATTTGATACTCTCTCCTGTTGATTATATCGTCGGCCCTCTTGTTCAGCTTTGTTAATTCTTTTGTTACTGAAGACATTGTAAGACCCAGATCAGGTTCCAACTTGACGGACCAACATTTCAAGGCTAAACTGAGAATCTCCTCTGCTAAACTGTCAGGCCAATCACCAGCATTGTCGTCGAATGCTTTAAGGACTGCTTGTCTGTCTATCACTGTTGCCTCGCCGTCAAGCATAGCCCAGTTCCTTCCAGTAAGGAGCTGAAGCAGCAAGTCTCCAAAGGCACTCACATCAGCTTGAACATCATCCCCATTACGACTTGGGCTAAGCTCGAAAGGATGAATCTTTACCACCAAGTTTCGGTCTAAGAAGACACGGGAGGGATTGAGACCACCATGGACTATAGGTTTAGGTTGTGCTAGGTGAAGGAAGCTCAGAGCTATACTCACTTGGGCTGCAATCTGAATCCGTTGGTGCCATTGAAGTGTCTTGCTTTTTGGCTCGGAGAATAGTACGTCCCTTAGACAACCATTGTGCATATACTCAAACACTAAGCATTTGAGTTCCGAGCAAAAGCCTACAAACGATACAATGTGTGGATGCCGAATGTTTGCTAGAAGGCGCACCTGCATCAACCTCATATGTCAATGAATGGAAATGAAGGCTAATGGTTCTTTAAGCCTGCATTATAGAGGAGAGAGCAATAACTGGAATAGCTTCTAAAATGCTACTTACCTTAGCTTGGAACAAATCTTGGGACAAATCAGCATCAGGATCAAGCACCTTGATCGTGACAGATAACCGATTGATCCTGCCTTTGTAAACGCCGGTCCATTCGTTGCCACAGGTCAGTCTCCTGTACTTAGCAAAGTTATCTGTAGCCATTTTGATCTCATCTACACTAAACTCCCTGTAACTGCAGCTCACTGTATCGCTACTCATCCTAGTAGCCTCTTCTATTGCATCCTTCTCTTTGCAAAACTCGATCCTTCGTTTAAAAACATCCTTCTGTCTCCTCAGCTCCTCAATTTCTCTGACTAACTCAGCTCTTGCCGTCGCAGTTTCCTCTAGCTGGGTCTCGGCTCCTAGCTTTGCTAACGACAAGACTTGGAGCTTGCTCGAGAGCTCAGACTGGTGCTCTAGCAATGAGGTTAGTTTGTTCTTGCTCTCTTGTACATCAGTCAGGATTTCATAGAGCTGCTCTTTTGTGCTGTCTATTTCTTTGGCTATGTCGTCTCGTGCTGCAATCTCTTCAGTTATATAAACTTCAAGCTCTTCAGTCTAAATACATAAGTACAATGATGTCAGTTCAATAAACGTTACGAAAATATTGATGTGAAAGTTCGACAATTCATTTGAAACTTTATCTAAAAAAAGTTTTGAGTAAAAAGTATAGAGATATTACCCGGTGATTGCACACACAAAGAGCCCATAAAGCCTTGGATTGTCTATCTATTTCGACGTTGGTGCTATTTTTGTGAATCTCGATCATCTGTCGTGCTGCTTGTATGTCCTTTTTAAGAGCTTCAATTCTAACACTAACATCCTGCAATTTCAGAATTTCCTCATGCATAAACCAAAATAAATGTATGATCTAATGCCTTGAAAATGTTTGACATTCAAGAATGGAAATATATTCCACCTGATTTTTTTTTTAAATATTTCCAATGCCCCTCTGAAAAATTTGAATATTATGTAGTGTCGAGATTTTTTTTAATTAACTAAAAAGTAAAAACCAATAACAGAAATTTCAGTGTCCATGAACAATGCGGGTGTACTCGCCACTACGACTAACTTTATCCCTAGTCCGAGGAAGAGTATAAGCCTCAAACTTTCCTCCCAACTTTTTTTTTTCCAAAGCAATTTACCTCCGAGGATCTGACATCAATAAATTGAATAACATTTTTTTTTAGTCTAAAGTGGATCTACATTTATGAAACTTAACTTGAGACTTTTGCTTAGTAAATTTGCAGGAAGTATATATTAAATATTTTTGGGATCTGAGAGACAAAGTGAAAATATAAAGGGTATGGATTGAGTCATAAAAGAAAATGTAATATTGTTGATCTTAAGAGTTAGGACTTAAGACCAACTTGAGTCTAGATAAAGATACTTTAAACCACCAATATCACTAGAGACAAAACTTTAGCATGTGCAGGATTTCTTTATCCAATAAAACCTTTGTAACTCCTCTAAGTCAAAAAGAAAGGCTAAAGTAAGGACAAGCTAGAAAATGTGAAAACAATAAAACGAAATTGATGATCAACATCAACTAAACAGCCTTTATCTCCCCTCAACTACTTCATATAGCCTAACAACAAGATGTTTTCCTATTTATTATTCCTTCATTTTTGTGGAAGTTTCCTATTAGTATCTGAATCATAGATTAAACCTTAACCATTAGCTAATATTTTCGGTGGAAATGGTTCTAACATGGTATTATATTCAAATCCTAGGAGCTCACATTCGCACATGTGAAATTTTCAATCGTATGGTATGAGTGAGTCTGTGCGTTATCCATTCTTTAAACCAACGAGCTTTCGAGCGAGGGGTGTATTGGTATTTTTGCGTGGAGAGTGTATTGGTGACTTGGTGTAAGAATCATTGATAGGTCTGAATCTTAAATTTCGACTTTTGGTTCAAATTGTTCTAACACTTTCACTTTCACTTTTAGGTCAAAGTTTCAAAATTTTAATCGTAAATATGTCAAAAAAAAAATATAAATTTGAAATATATTCAAAACTCAAAGTAAAAAGCTAAAAAACATACCTCTATACAATCAGGATTAATTTGTTCACTTGAAGAATTCACACCTGACTCATCTTCCTCCACATTTTCTTTACCTTTCCTGGAGCTAGACCCCAACAACTCCTTCAAATACTCCTCAATTTCATGCTCATGAGTTTCCCATTGATTTGCATTCCTTGAAACAGGAGAGTCGGGCTCGATGCTCGTTAACGAACCCGATGAAGGGCATATTGAGGGTTTTCCCTGCTGGCCATGACTTAACATTTTCCCGAACCAACCTTTAAGACTAGCTTTTTGCTTCAACTTTGCAACAACTACCCCTTGCTCATCCTCTATGTGCCCTTCATCATTTTCTTCCTTTAGAAAAACCAATTTCCCTCTACATAATATGTATAATTCGCAATAAACCGGTTTGTTTCGGTTCACGTAGAACGATCCATTAATCGCACTCTTTGATCTCCTATAATAATTATACATATTACAAAATTAATCAACTATTCTACCAAAAAAGAGACTCATTCCAACTCGCTGGATTTGCTACAATTTTTTCTTTTCTTAGTCGACCGACGAAATATGCTATATTTTTTATATTTTGGCAAAAGGACACTGAGTTTACTATTGTACGTTTACTTTCTACATGTAAAGCAACCATCTATTAGTATGACCCATTTAACTTACTAATGCCATCGGGTTTTTATTTATATCCCATTTTTTGTCCCCCTTTTGAAAAATTTGTGTAGAAAACAAATGTTGCAATCATTTGATCTCGAGGGAGTAAAACTTTTCCATTATTTTTTTTTCCTTTGAATTTGAGAGGGAAGAATAATGTACACCACTATGAGGAGTCTAGAACATACCCTGATGATGATCTCATGAAGATCATACCCATCACCAGCTTCGTTATTTTATGCTTGTTGATTAAGTCAACCACAATGTTTTCAATTGGTTCTTCTTGTTTCTCAATCTTTTCTACCTCTGTTTTTACCTGAGATGATAGAAAAATTGTGAATACCTCATTTTTCATTTTTAGAACTTGATAAGGTTTTCTTTTTTTTTTTTTGCTAATTTATTTATTAGCATTAATTCAAAAGAAGATAGTATAAAAAGTAAGCAATAATGATGTTAAATGTGGCATACCTTTCCACAAAAAGCTATGTACTTAGAAAAACGCTGATCAATTTCCTCCTGTTCACACTTCCTCATAGCTTGTAATTTGTCGTCACTCACAAGACTTGCTGGCACTTTTCCAACTACAACAACAAAATGTCTTAGCTCAAAACCATTCAGAATTACCGTCTGTCATGAACCATCATATGAAACCGTTATTTCAGCCATTTCTTGCTACAATTACTTTACATAGAAGTATAGAACCATAAGAGGAGTGGACCCGAGAAACCGAATTCATATTTACGAAATTCTCATCGAAAAAAATCAAAAAAATAATGCGAAGAGAGAACTGAGGAGAATGACTTACATGGGGTAAGAACAAAATCATTGGAAGATGAAGAGTGAATGAAAAGAATGGAAATTGAGATAGGATGGTGAGGTTGAGAACCCCATTTCTTTAAAACCCAATCTAAAGTCAAAAGAGCTTCTTCTTCTTGCATTTCATTTCCTAGAGTAACATATATTTTCTCATGAATCACCATTTTCTCTATATTTGCCATCATGTTGCTATTTTTGTTTTTTTTTTTTATAATGAAAAGGTTGATTTTTTTTTTTTTTGTGAGGTTATATAAGAGTTTCCTTGTGTATTCTTGGCTCTTACGTCAAAGGTGGAGAGAGAGAGAGAGAGAGAGAGAGAGTGATTGAAAGAGGATTGTTGGAGTTTTTTGGGTAGAACTTTCAAAGAAGTGTTTGTTGTTTGGCCTGTTTTCCTATGAATTTGGGTCCTTTTGGTTTTTTTATTTGTGTGGTTTTCTGAACTTCAAACTCCGAACCATCTTTAAGATATTAACATATCATTAAATAAAATTGTTATACTGCATACAATGTTATAATGTCGATTTTTACTTGAAAAATTTGCATATTCGTTAGTTTAGGTAAAATGGTTTTAAGTATAAAGTAATTTACTAACTACGTAGAAAATGACTTGTTTAAGATGAAATCATTATATCAAGAGTCCTATAGGGTATGAGTTATCGAAGTCTAAGTCAACAGACAACTCAAAGTATGAATAAGATGTGTATTTAATGTGAAGAAGGATGGCCGAAAGACTTTTGAAATGTAAGCAAGTCAACATAGGAATATCTCAAGGGATATATCCTTTTTAATAAGTTTAATAATAGGAGGTAAGTACTAAGTCAGAAGCACCATACGACAAATTTTTTTCCTAATTAAAATAATACTCCCTCCTAACATTTGTTTTCTTCTCACTTCTCAAAATATGTGAGGGGAAATTTGAAAAGTGGGAAGAAAAAAGAAGTTTAGAGGGAGTATGAAAATACGTCTCATCATAAAACACCCTCATAGAAATATGAAAATTTATACAAAATATACTTCATGATTCTTATATTCTTATTATATAGTAAATTTTTTTTGATGAAATCGCTCAACTCAAAAACTAAAATGTCCTCTTCAAATTGATGACTACGCATATTTAATAGCTAATGACATCGACTTTTTTATATAGTGCTCATTTTAATAGTTGTGTTCTGTGTGCATACAACAAAGTGTACACATATTGTGTACATAATTTTGTCGCACGTATACGTTGATTGTACTCAAGTTTTTGTATATTAACTTATTTCTTTATTCCCAATTTAAGTTATTTATATGTTCAATCTAGTCTATCTAAATATTCAATGTTATTGTGGGGACAATTTCAAAATAAAATAAAATTATTCAATCATGTCGTCATAATGCACGAGTGTCCCATGTTGCGGGAACACTTAGTTAAGATGATAAATGGTAATGTGATATGCTTTTTTTAATACTTGTGTGACAGCAAGTAGCTAAGTTTTCGGTTCCCTTAAAAGGTCACTGTTCGAATCTCCCTTACTGAACTTTCTCAATTTGAAATGGCTGTATGTATTAATAATCGTTGAGGTTTATTGTACGTCCGAGTTTGGATTTGGTAGATTTAACCTGAGGCCTGCAGAGGCATCACACTTTTAACCTTTTTGACCTAATCAAACAAGTTATTGACTGGTATAACAATTCCCTGTAGGGCTTTAGGCTATTAAATTGCTTGAATTCTCTGCTGTATTCTTATATCAATGATATATAGCTTTTTACAGTATGGCCTTGCTTCAAACCTAGTAGGGTGTGAACTCTTTTTGGCACTAGATCGAGGCGTCTTGAGGCTACTTTCTTCTTGGTGACAGTTGAAAGGACTATGAAACCTTAACCATTGCTTCTCATCGCCATGGCAACAAAAGACTTGACTTTATACTACTCAGGGGAAGTGTACGACTTGACCTTTACACTTGAAAACATCCTATAACTTTTCTCACTATGGATTTACATGCCAAGCAAATTCAAAAGTTTGCGGCATTGATATTGTCTCTTAGAAGGAAGAAATATCGAAAGGGAGAAACTATTAGCACTCCACTAGTGCCTTCAAGCACTTCTATATGTGAGAGGCATGAAACTGAAACTCCTAATGATCTCACAGACGGAGAGTGCAAGAACGCTATGGGGGAGTGCCAATAACACGTCCCTGGAAAAAAACTGCGAGGAAAGAAATACAAGTTACTCCATGACCAACTCCATATGGCGATTGAGGTCTTGGAGGTAGTTTGAGCAAGTGTAGTCTTCAAGGTCACAAGCGTCCAATAAAAGTGACCTTGTGGCGGTAGAATTCTGCTTCATCAGATCAAATGCTGCACCATCTCCTCTCAGTAGCTCCACAACCTTGGAAATATATAGAAAAAGGTCTTAGTTGGGAGACATTGTGTCTGAAAAACGTACACACAGAGGAAAAAGAGACAAAATGTAGTTGTACTTTGTTCATGTAAGGACGGTTGCTAGCTGTGTGATGAATGCACATAGATGCTATCATCATTATGCGCTTCATTTCCTGAGTGTTGTATTTGTCCTCCAATTTTGGGTCTACTAGTACCTTCATGTTCATCGTGTCTAGGAATGGTTTTGCCTGGGATTGTCAAAAGAAAACTTCAGATTTGCAGTCCTAGGGAAAAAAAAAGTTGTGTATAGGCTCGATGGGAAAAGACGGAGGGTAAGATGAGTAGGTAAGGGAGGGAAGGGGTCAAGTTCTTCCATATTTTTTTTATGTTCTTTAGGATTCTTGTTTGCCTTGCAAGAGGATAAATGGAACCTTCCCTTTCCCTCAAAACCACAGACGAGGGAAATTACGTCTTTCCCATCCCCTTCTGCCTTTCCCTGCATATCCGCCTTCCAGACAAAGTTAGTTCCGATAACGTACCCACATCACTAGACTTTGTCGAGTGGAGTCGACGGCCACAGCATGGCGGCCTGTTATGATTTCTAGCAATAGGACACCATAAGCAAAAACATCTGTTTTCTCATCAGCGATTCCGTGCATGAAATACTCTGGTGCCAGATAACTGTCAACATCAAATGCAAAGAGAATCAAATCAGTCATCAGAGCCACTGTCTGAGCTGAAGAAAGGGAAAACGCTGGGGAATTTTGTTTCTTACCCAAATGTGCCCTCAATGGGAAATACAACATGATTAAGCCAATTCTCTGGGAGCCATTTTGCAAGTCCGAAATCAGAGATCTACACCACATGAACTAGGTAAACATCACAGACATTTTAATAAAAGGAATGGAATGAAATATAAAAAATCGTAACTCACCAGCGGTTCATAATCTTCTCCAAGTAGTATGTTTGAGGCTTTGATATCTCGGTGAATGATACGCCTCTGGCAAGTGTGATGGAGATAACTCAGTCCTTCTGCTACCCCTAGAGCTACTCTGAATCTCGTTTCCCAATCCAAACCTCCTGATGAATCTGCAGGTTTTTAGGTTGTCATTTGATCATGTTCTTGACGACAATTTCCTTTTATTTTTTGTTTAAACATTGGTAGGTGATATCATATCTGAAGCAGAAAGAGAGAAGGGTGCACCTTGAAGACAGGACTCGACACTGCTAAATGGTGCGAATTGGAGGATCAAGTAAAGACCACCTTCAACACCAAACCCGACAAGTTTTGCAGTATTTGGGTGGTCGACATGAGCAATGATCCCGAGCTCTGACAAGAAATCAGCAGTCCTCTCCTCATCTTGCTTTTCGCCCTTCTTCGTTAGCCTCTTCACAGCTATAATTGAACCATCAGGTAAACACCCTTTATACACTTCTGCGTGCCCTCCTTTTCCCAGCAGCCTCTCTGTTGGTTCAAGATTTACCAGTATGTAGCTCATTACGGAGTATTTATAACAAGTAGTATTTGACCCATTTAACAAATCTTATATGTTCCCCAATCAACGTAAGAGCTAAAATGTTTGCGTGCTAAAATTCTGAGCATTCAGTTTATCTGAAGTGTGCAAGTGTGTTGGGATATTAGGAGTAGAAGTTACAGTGTTGACCATTGCAAGAAATGTAATTATTTTCGAGACTTTTATGGGCTGTTTGCTTACCATGAATCAATGTTGGGATCAATAACTTTTCGCTTTTCGTCTGAGTTGGTTCTAATATAATATGAACTAAGTTAGCATTCTTAAACAAAAGTATCTGAAATTTCCGTGTTTAGAAAGGTACAACAGCAACTGATCCTTAAATGATTTAGGATCAATTAACATGAATTGTCATTTGAAACCGTCTAAACTACGAAAAACTGAATGAGGAATATGATACCTAATTACCTAACTATACTAATCTTGATTCTTGGTATGCACTTCAAAGGGATTCTACTCTAGTGTTCTGAAGATTTGACTTAAGCAACCAATTTAATACTCTAATTCATTCCTACTTAACCATACTTGCTCTCAAACTTTAGCTGGCTCCTTAACTTGCTGTCTGCTATACAATACCATGTTGTTTTTAGATTATGTTTGCGTTTTTTGAAAGTAACACTTACTATTCTTTTGTCAGAAACAAAGCTTGTACAGTTGTACTGATGTTTTGCTATGGGCTTTGGCTCTCACATGCTTAGAATTTTGGCTTGGATGGCGCTCCTGAGTTTCTGATAGTTAAAGCTACTTATCAGGTGACAAAAAACCATTTTTCTTTTCAGTTATGTTAAATTAAATCTTCGTATTACTTATCCTCCCATGCTCGACACTATTATGGCACTTGGATGCTTCATTTTAATACGAAAATATGAGAATTTTCATAAAATTGTTTGAGCCCAATATTTGAACCCACACTCACTTCGGGTACTTGGTACTTCTAACTCAGTATGTACAACATAGCTAACGGAATCTCGACCCTCTTCCAATGGGTTTTGTGCTAATTAGGGCACTTGATATAAATGGGCCTGGGATAGTATGGCCTAAGGAAGCAAGCCCATTAAAAATTCAGACCTCTCTCAAATTTAGGCAGTTACTATGACCATAATGGGTCAACTACTCAACTAACTACACACTCTTCATGATACTAAATGCAGAGTTGTTGAGTTTAATGGCTATCTATGGCTAGTCATCATTTATGAGTCTCTTAAGTATGGCATATCAACAAGTGCTTTGTACTTTTGTAGTTCTGCATGACCTAAAATGTTAGTAACAAATAACAATGGTAGTGTCTTTCTTGGCCCACATAGAAAATACTATACTGACTTGTTTGGTTGCATGTTTTATGGTGTGTTTACAAGCCCACATGAATTCACTTAAATATTGTTGCCACTAAGTTAGGCGCATTAAAACTCCTTAACTCCCCTTTGAATTAGGACACTTACCCTTAACCATATGTCCATTTGTCACTATTAATGACCACTATTTATGTTACTAAAGACTTATGTAAGTTATAGTCGGCTATGATATGATACGTGTCGGTGTGCCGGAAAGTGTGATATAGCTATTTTGGGAACAAGTTTTAAGTTTTTGGTCTAAAAAGAAGGGCCGTGTCGTTGTGTATTGTCAAGTATTGGACACGAGATACAACATCAAGTGAAGTCGAAGAAACATGGCTAAAGACTTCTTTTACTTGTAGATAGACTTGAAACTATGCTATTTTCGCCATATCGACATTTTATTTTAGGCATTTTTTTTTTTTTCAAAATAGCTAAGTTGGGTAATTCAATATACACCAGATTTTGTCACTTGCAGTTGAGTCTAAGCAACATCCGTTGCAATTGCTATCGAGAAGTATTGCCCCAAAATTTGTTCACCAATCACTTTCCTATACTAGTCATCACCCTAATCATTCTACTTAAATTTAGGCTTAACTGTAGTTAACAGGGTATGAAACTAGGATCCAAATAATCAGTGCTCAAGTTTTCCCTTAACTGTCATTATTAATACTATACATTATTAATACTATACGGAGTATGACATAACTAAGACGCCATTGTATAAGACTTGAACGAAATATTTTACATACGAAATATTATTAATTCGTCTTGTTTATTGAAGAATAACTTGATGGCTTTGAATGACCCCAAAGAACCCTTTCTTTGTCAACAGACTAGTCAATATGTTGATGTATTAAGTTGATTTAGAGAGATTACTCGTAGCATATATTCCTCTAATATCATTACAAAGGCCGCCTAAAATGACTTTCTAAATCGTTTTTTTTATGTATTTGATTATGAGTGGCGTCTAAAGTGGTCTTAAGTGATCCAAATTTCATTTCCTTTCCTTACTAAATAGTTAGGCCAATAAACACTTCTTGTTGGATCATAGATCGTGACCGTATTCGAGAGCTGGGATCTTCTATTTTTTCGAAAATATTTCATGTTTTTGGGTTTGAATAAATATCTAAATGGTGTACTAAGGTTTAGTGTTCGATCATGATAAGACGAGATAGTATGAAAAGCCGAAATAACGTAGCTAATCTAACCTCCATTGGACAATTCCCTAGGTTGCTCTAAAAAAGGACAGCGAAGTTGATAATCACGTCTTAGAAACATAACATACACGTGCACAAAGAGGGAAGTTGCCAAACAAAGAAAGATGTTTAAAAGTCAACTTCTATTGAATGAGCGAGTTACTATCTTTGCTCCTTTACCTAAACCATGGTTATTTGGACGTTGTGCTCATCTTAGCTTGTTTCTAAGGTTAAACTCTTATTAACTACTAGTATAACAATAACATTACTCGGTGCCTTAAGAACTATTGCAAAAACGGAATTAGGAAAGTCAAATTTACGTAATCTTAACCTTATGTTATCAACTTAGTTCTCTACACTGTTTTCGAATCACCCATAAACCTAATCTAATAAAGAAAAAATTGATTATATTATATGAGGAAATTATTAATAAAAACGTAATTTGTAATAATAATTGAAATTAAGTAGCAACACTGAACCTGAACAGAGTAATTGATTTTCTTACCAGGACTAAAATGATCAGTTGCAGCAGCAAGTTCAGAGTACCCAAAATTCCTCCAAGAAGGCTTAGACATGGGCAACAGCCCACAATCAATCCCGTCGTCTGCGCTCCGAATTCGAGCCAGTTTCTTGCAGAGGCTTTTGGCAGAGAGGTCATAGGTAGTCAGGAGATTAATGGTCGAAGTTGACAGTCGTCGAACCCCGGATTTTTTCTTCACTGTGTGAATAAACCCTTTCCATTGAGTACCAAAACTGTTATCGTTATTATTGTTCGTTGTGTCATTCCCTTCGTTTTTTTCAGGGGTGTTGTTTATAAGCTTGTCTATGGATGAAGAACTACAAGTGCTATTTGTTGGACTAATTGAAGCAGATGACGATGACGATGACGTATCTGATGATATTGGTATGTCCAACACTCCTCTTGGAGATGGTGCACTTGTTTCTAATAATTCCAGCTTTCTGAATTTTTCTTCCACTTGTTCTGTTTCTTGTTCCTGATGGCTCTCTCGAATTTCTTCATTTTTTATTTTTTTTGGAATAGAAACAGAGAACATTTTCAGATGCAGAACAAGTTGAACACAAAGTCTTAAAAAGACGGCACGACCACTCTACGTATGTTCTAACTATCTATTTAATAAACCTACGTTAGTTGCATGTCGTATAACCTTTGTAGTAATATATATCTGAATTTGCTTGATACATGCATCTAACCATGCAAAGTCCATACAAATGTGCGAAACATGGGGAAAAAAAACAAGGACAATGAAATGAATTTTAACACGAAAACTATCATATCCTTCAATATCACTATCTACGTGTACATGTCAATTAGATTAGCTGATAAAATAGCCGAGTTTCCTTATGGCTCACCTTATACAAACAAGTTACGTAGGTGCCTTTGAAAAAACTTTCGTTCATAAAGAGATTAGATGTATGCAGCCTTTTTGATGGGTAATGCAAAAAGAAAACGAGAAAAGAAAATTCTTACCTTGGGCTCTCATTTTATAGGCTTAGTTTTTCCTGGGTTTCTCCAAATAATCCTAAGAGCTCCCTTAACCTGTAAGGGTATGACAAGAGAGCCCTTAGAATTTGGGAAGCCTTGGGAAAAATTCAAGTCATAAACACGGGTGATGTGCCCCTTAATCAGCTGTAATATGAGACAAATGAAGAAGAGAGAAATAAAAGAAAAATGAAACCTTTGAAGAAGATGAAGAAGAAGAAGAAGAAAACAAAATAAAAGAAAATTTAAAAAATAAAAGAGGGAAAATAGGAAAATGATGCTTGAGAATGAAAAGAGTATATCTTGGAAGGGTGGTTATTCTTAGAAGAGGTGGACAAAAGGGAGGGAGAAATTAAACTAGTTTAGCTTATGGTGATGATTTGGAATATGGTTTTTTGCTATATTTATACTCCTATGTTTTTATATTATATTATCCCTTTGATTGCATATTACCCACAATGCTAATACTTGTTTATCTTCTCATGATTTTCTCACCGTTTCAGTCAATTATTATTTATTTATTTTTTATGTGATAAAAATTTCAACTACAGATAATAATTGACTGAAACAGAAGAAGTATTTTACACTTCATACTGATAAATTATTTCTTTGTATCTGTTTTTATTTTGATGTATCGGTTAATTATCTATTTATTTGATAAGTTAATGATTGCAAAATGGCTTTCTTACCTTTCCACTTTATATGAGACATTTTTTTCCTAGTTTAAGGGCAAATGGGGGTTTTGGTGGGTTAATGGACAATTAGAGGATTTGGTATTTTAGTTTCTAGTTTAAAGGTTTCTCCCATGAAAATAAGTTGGCTTGTAGATATGATTGGGTTAATTATGGAAGTAATTCAAATATCACATTGTACTCTATACTTAAAATATTGCAAATTTCCTAGGAAGTTGAAGCATGAACTTTTTCTATTTTAGTGATGATCATACTCGATGGACATGGGTGGATAGTTTTTTTACTCATACTCGATACACCATTTAATGAATAGAATCATTTCTAAACGATATATACTAATCAAATAAGCTAACATTTTATCTTTTCTAAAGGATATTATATTTAGTTTATCACCACCACAAAATTAGGTAAATAATTCATTTACCTAAAGAGTAAAAATAAAACTATTGTAAATTAATAAGTGTCATATAAAATTATTCACCGAGAAAGAATAAAAATTTTCAATATTCTTCAATTTCATAAATGACATCAATGATCACATACCAAAATTTATCCGTGATAACGAATATCAAAGGGGAGTGGGGGAGTATTATATTAGACGTCACTCTGATCTTACCAAATCCTCGTACGCTATTCAATTCGCGACAAACGAGACCTGTGGACTCTGGTTATTTGGGCACCTTTGCTCGCGAGTTTTGCCGCAACTAACGCAATTCAAAAGTTAAGAGGTGCGCAATTAACGAACCCACCAAGTGATGTTTATATTTACCAATAATTTTGGCTATAGACGATTTTACAATTAATTATTGCAAGATCTTATTGTCTGTTACTCCCTCTATTCATATTCAAATTGTGCATTTACTTTTTCACACTTGTCGAGGCGCATTTTGCAATGATTATATCTATAGTTAACACATTATGAAAAATTATAAAAATTAGATATTAATATAGTATCTAAGAAGACGAATAAAGCAAGATCACACATGAATATATTTTCATTTATATTTTGTACAGAATATCAAAAATTAACTAAGCTCATGAATAGTGTCAAAAAATAAATGCACAACTTGAATTTGAATTGAGGGAGTACAATAAATATTTTTATACTATTTCAATCATTTTATAAGTATTTCACTATTCTAATTTCCTGCTTCGAATTGTAAAATGTTGTAGTAATAATTTATGGTTGGACTGTTTTATAAAAAATTCTATAACAAATTTCGAGATAATGTGAGGATAAAATAAAGTATGGAGTACTCCGTATTTTTTGTTTTTGTTTTGGGAGTTGGAAATAAATGGGATCTTCTTTTAATGTCATTATGGAATTTGCCGTATCATATTCATAAAGGTTTGATTTAGAAGAATTTTTTCATGAAAATATGGAACATGTTTGTTGGATCTCTAAAAAGTGTTGATAATTTTGTGTTAATTTGAATAAAGTGTAGTAGTCACTTTTATTGGCTTATAAGTCGATCTAATAACTTTTAAACCATCATTAGTGGTTGTTCTTAATGGTGGTGGAATCTGGGTGGTACTTATAGGTTGTCCGAGTTGACAACTTGACATAGTTAAACACAAGCATAATTTAGACTGGACAATATATTGGAAAATATAGAGGGACAATTGAGTCGAGCTTAAATTCAAATTTTCACATAATCAGCTTTTGGCAGAGGTCAGTTGGACGGCACGACACAATAGGTCATAAGAGACTTCCTTGTCGTGTCTTTGTCGGTTAACACGACCCGCTTCTAGCTTTTGGTTGTTCTCAACTTCCTATCAAGAAAAACGTTGATTAATTACATGTTATCAATTGATTTTTTTGTAAGAGAGAATTTCACATATTGATAAGTGATGGTGAGTAGTCCAGTCTTCTTCTTGATATGTTTTGCTTTGTAAAAAACATTTGACATTTGGTGTGATGTTTGGTATAATTGTACCAATAAATCAACACTCGAAATTTACGGCTAAATTGATACTTTCTTCATCACTTAATTATTTAATAATAATAATAATATCCTATTAACCTCTTAGAGTCTTAATTGACTTAGTTGAGCTTTGACAAATTAAAGCTGGTAATACAGTTATTAGTTACAACTCTAATCTAACATATTGTGACA
>JAUEKU010188983.1:0-18000 GCA_032274805.1 Gypsophila paniculata | reverse complement strand
CATTTACAATGAAGAGACGTCAGTTCCCAATCAAGCTCTGTTTTGCAATGACTATTAATAAGAGCCAAGGACAAACTATTGAGAAGGTTGGAATCTACTTGCCTGAACCGGTTTTCAGCCATGGACAACTATATGTGGCAACTTCAAGAGTCATCTCACGCAAGGGATTGAAGATAAGTTTGCCAAATAATGGAAAGGAAGCACCATGGGACAGAAAACCAAAAATATAGTTTACAAAGAAATCTAAGTTTGTAATCGCCTCTAACAGGCAAAATAACCTGTACAAAGGAATTTTGTAATTCAAAGTTTTATATTTTATTATCACAGATGCAGTGGCATTTAATAAAACGATTGAATCATTATAGATAAACTATTAGTATTAAACACATTACTTCTATGATATAGAAAAGTTGAAAGGTTTATATCTTTATGTCGTGCTGAATTGCTTCAATTGTTTGCTTAATGAGTTGGTTGGTGTTGCATTACAGGAACTGCAGAGAATTACAGACACGCAGCGTGAAGATACCTTAGCTGTTTTGAATTAACGATTGTGACAAATGTTCGTTGAAGTACACTTGACCTGTTCAGCGCATAATTTTCTCAACCAGGTACATATTGCAACTTATTGACAACATGTTCGCTCTTTTGTTCATTATATTCCCTCTATGGATTATAATTGTGCATTTTAAATTAGGGGATTAATACAAATAATTTACGTGGCTGAATTGAGGATAACATCTATAGGTTCAATTTGAGCATACAGATGATTATTATTCACGTTATTTCGTTATTCTTAATAATAAATAAAAAAGTTCTTCAAAACATCGTTGTTTGAGAATGCTGGCCGATATTAGCAATGTTATTGGTTCCACAAAACTGATAACACCAGCACCTACAATGATAAGTTCAGTAATCTGATCAAAGCTGACTGCTACTCACTACAAAGTTAACGTTTTTTAAATATCGATCAAAGTTATCATCGTTAACTGTAGTAATTGTGTTATGCAGAACTGCATTTTAATCGTCTGATGTGGGGATTGGTCTACAAGGTACGACCAACGCATATTTGAATGTAAAATCTAGAAGAAATACGCGCACCATTCTACAATCAATTAGAATTTAATATTTTGTCAGAACTAAGATATTTGATTGTTACTTTCAGGCTAACAAACTGACGTTTCCAAAAACGAAAAAAATGTGTCATACGCGAGGTTAGTACTCCAGTAAACTCGAACAAGTACAACATTTGACAAGTTGTGAAGACTATATTTGATTGTTCAAACTAGAAGTAAAGCAAACAAAAATAATTGATTGCTCACTCCAGGCGAAGAAAATAATGATTTCATAAGCAAAACCAAAGGTCTCATACGCTAGGTTAGTACTCCTGTAAACTCTACCAAGTACACCCTTTGAGAAGTTGAACCAACTAAGAAACGTCAATACAAAAACCAAAAAAAAATAACATACAATAACCTACAAAAAGTAAAATCGAAAATAAAATATTAATGAAAGATGTAGAAACAAATGGAAATGCATTATTATTGATCGAATAAAAAAAACTAAGACAAAACAACAAATAAAGTAATCAAAAACAAACGGAACCCCAAAAAAACTAATCAAGCACAATGGTCCATCTGTTACCATCCCAAACCTGATGGTAACGCATGTCACAAATCTCAACAAATACAACCTCCCCAAGACTATTCAAACGTATGTCGTAACCATCCTACTCAGGATAATAAAACTCAACAAAACCAACCCACCAGCCGTCATTTGTGAAAACCTCAGCTAAATCTCCAACCATAAAACGGGAGCGCCTAACAAATGGCGGGCATGGACGTAATTGATCCACATAAACAATTTCCTGCATAGGAGAGACCGTAACAGAGTCAAGCAAATGGTCAAACTCAACATAAAACACATTATGTCCAACTACAGAAACAACATTGCCAACATAGAAGCCAGCCATAAACCCAACGCCCGGAAAAGTAACTTCAACCTTAGAACCAACAGAGTAAGAGTAAGCCATGACCGTAAAATACCACACTAAAGACAAGGGAAACAAATGTGAAATCAGTAGAAACAAAGATAAGAAATACAAGTGGCAAGGAAAACAATTGAAAAGACCAGTTATAAAAACAAAGACTCTAGCAGTTACGTAGAACATTAAAAAAAAACACACATTCAATAACAATAAATGATAATGGCAGGTACAGTCAAGGGACAAAAATTAAATCGGCATTAATATTGATTTAAAAAACAACAATAGCACCATCAAAGGTAATAAACAAATCCAAATAATAACTGCAACGACAGTGAACACAAAGAAGGATAACTGAAAAAAGAAAACGAATCACCACCAAATTTTAAAAAAAATAACAATAAATACAAAACAAAGAACGACAATAAAGCACAGTAAATACATACTAATGACCAGCAAAAGATCATTCAAATTCCTGTGGAATCCAATGATCACCAACAGCTATAAAATTAAAAAAACATTAACACAGAACAGTGCTGAAAAAGAAAACTAAAACAGTTCCAAAAAACGACCATTTCCAAACAAAAAAACCTAGAACAACAAGAAATGGCACCAAAACTAGCAACAATCGCTACATTGACACCATCCAAGGCAAAATATCAACTAATAGCTAGGGTGACTAGAATCTGGGAAGTCGTAGCAAACGAAGGCGAGAAACCATATTCACTAGACATGGTGCTGTTGGACCAACAAGTAAGTGCACTCACAATGTACGCTACAATACAATAATAAACCCGAAAATAACTAAAAAAATAAATGTGTATGTTACAGGGGAACCACATCCACGCAACAATCCCTAGACGACTAATCAACAACTACGAAGATTTATTGAAAGAAGGCGTGATATACAAACTACAACACTTTGAAGTCGCGGCAAGCACAAGATCATATCGCTAAGTAACATGCACAACAAACATCATCAAGTGGACAACATTCACCTCTATTGTCGAGGATGACCAAAGAATTCCAATACCAAGACATAAGTTCGAGTTCTATCCAATCGAGAACTTGGGAGAACGCACAAATAAACTGGATTACTTAATAGGTAATAACAAAACCACAACAACCACCAACACATTTACTAAAAAAAACTAATACATTTACGAATCAACAGATGTTATAGGCTCCCTAACCATCGTCGAAAACAAGAAAAAAAGAATGACAGCAAAGGGCGAAACCGACCTCCGCAATATCGCCATTGCAGACAAAAGGTATTATACTAGCCCAGAAAAAACATTCATAACCAACAAACTGTTTCTAATACATAAACAAAACTATGTGCAGGGAAAACAAAGTCGAAGTAACATTGTGAGCAGAGAAAGCCAACCTCATTGATGAAACAACAGCCACCAATGGCGACGGACACAAGGTGGTCGTAATAACATCAACAAAAGTTGTCAACTACAAAGGTAACCAAAAAAAATCCCAAAATGTTTAGGAAAAATATCAAACACTATACTCTGTACATGTAGACCTCTCAATAGGCTGCTTTTTAATCACCATACACAAAGCACAATTAATACAAACTAGATTATCAACATTGTACAATACACTTTAGGGCCGACACATTTTAGTTACGTTGTTCTTTGACAGTACACACGAAGTAAAACATTATAAAATGCATATAAGGCAAATATTGAAACCAAAAATTACATTATTGAAAAAACAAAAGTTGTCCTGAAAAACAAAAAAACCTAAACTGTTGACAAAAATATGCAGGCCAAATACAACTACAATCCACATATGCAACAAAGGTCTACGTCGACTTGGACATCCCAGAAGCAAGAGAAGTAAAAAACAGGTATGCATGTTTATGTAAAAGGGAAAAAAGAAGCCGCAAGAGAAACTGAAAATCTGAAAATAGAAAACAATATACTAATGGTGAACCTTTAAATAATGTGACACAGGAAAGATGGTTGTTCCTCCACAAAGGTGAAATTGGTCAATACTGACACAACAGATGGAAACGAAGAAACAGAATACAAAACCATCAATGAACTCATGCAAATGATAATCGAAGACGAGGTAACAACGCCCTAAACATATTAAACACTATAAACAATTAGTTGGTGACATATAAAAATATTGTTTCTATTACAGAACAAACAGTTCATATGCAGCGGAACAATAACCGATTTGAGAACTGACATCGAATGGAGGTATCCGTTATGCCAAGCATGCAAAAGTGGAATCGACCAGGATGGGAAATGTCGGCAATGCGGCGAGAAAATAGACTACCCAATGCAAAGGTAAAAAAAAGTACAAATACATGTGTGAAAGCAAAAAAATATACAGAAAAAATAACGGGAAAACGATAATGACGGCTCAATGAAAAGAATTAGAATCTGGAACTTTGGTTTGTACTACGTTATACGATATAATAGTCGAAAAAATGATGTTGTTGATGTGGATTTGGACCATGGAATTAATTAGTTTAATTTCTGAATATGTTAATGTTGTTGGTTTTGGCAAACAATTGATGTTGTTGTTGATGACGATGTTGATGTTTGTTCTGGGTAACTATTGTTGACAAGCATTAACTATATCACAAGTACAGAATAATGACGACTATATCCGATGAAACGGCATCCGCAACTTTAGTGCTTTTCAACAAAGAAGCAGAAAGGGTCGTCGGAAAACCAATTGAGAAATTACTAGACATCTACGAAAAGGTAAAAAAACACAAGCCAAAAAAACTAACAACAAAAACAAGAATAATTCAAATCATTTGCAGGAAAATGGAAAGGAACAAGTGTACGAAATACTACAACAATGCATTGGAAACAAATACAAATTCAAGGTCAAGATTGGTGAAAACAAGTACGGCAACGAAAGAGAGCTCAAGGGACAAAAAACAATGCAGTACGAAGACCAAACAAAGACTAAAAAAGAAAATACCAACATTCAAGAAAAGGTACGCTCTAAAACTAAACAAGTAACAAAAGAAAAAAAATAAATAACAGAAAAAACCAATATTACTGCAGATGGACAAACAAGCAGAAGAAAAAGCAATGGACAATGCAACCAACAGAGGAAAAAGAAAAACCGAAAGGTGAGTACACAAAGGGTAAATACAATAATTAAAAAAATTATAAATAAAATATTAATTACAAAAAAAATGCAGGTGGGAAATAACAACAAACGATGACAACGCCGAGAAAACCGTACACACAACACAAGGGAAACGTATAAAGGAAGAAGAATACAAAGCACAACAATGAATGAGAAGAAAAAACACCCAAGATTGAAGATGCAAGACTAAGGAAAGAACAATTAGACAATAAAAGAATTGTATTACGTTTAAACTGACAATTGTACGGTTAAATTGTATGCGAGTAAAAAGGGAGTCAGTCGAACACAATAACAAATTAGATAAATTAAAAAACATCGACAAATAGCAACAAAATCGCTTATTGTCGTCTTAAAATACTAAGACAACCCCGTGATTATCACGGGTCGTGAAACTAGTTTTAAACACTTAAATCACCTAATTAAATTCACCCTCTGTGTAAATATATAACATATTCAAAATCTATTTGTTGTAAAAAAGAAGATAATCGAAGGTGTTGCAAAGTGAGAAATAAGGAATGAAAAACCACTAAAATTGCCTTACAAATTTGAACGTAACATGAGGCTTAATATATAGACTACAAAATAGACTTGCTTCTATACTTAAAATGAAAAATTTGTCTTGTGACGGAACTATGTCGTTCTAGTTCTTCACTTTCGGTAAGAACTAACTTTCTCTTTCTCTTTTCCAGTTCTTCAAATCTAGGTTTTGCAGTTTTCAAATTAAAATTCGAAAAAGTTGGTGGATATGTCTACTAATAGTGGCGCGCTATTGTCGACCGGAGTTGGAAGTTATTTTTGTGGTACTACGTTGGCATTACAGAACTTATAGACCTGCCGTAATCTAGGTCGTTGTTTTTTGTAATGCAAACTGTACGACTCAATTTATGTTTCTCGTGTTTGTCGATATTTGAAATGGGTTGACGAGTCTCAAACATTATGGTAGAAGGATGTTCTCAACAATTTGAGAACCGAGAAGAAATTGTTGGTAGTCGATAAAAATTGATTGATGATCGAAAAGACAAACTTATGGGATAATATGAGGAAGGTGGCCTAAGGAAACGACAAATTAAAGGGGAAATTGGCTATGGTAGAACAATAATCGAAGAATCGGAATAAATTTTATGTTTGTCTATGTGTTTGTATTATTGTTCCAATCGTAGTGATGTTTAGTTTTTAGGACTTCTAATCGATTGTAAGAAGTTCTTTAATACGTTTGTGTAAAGTCCAAATTTGACCCATTTTGCAAATGAATGGAACAAGCAATTTTAGAAATAATTTGGAAAATTACGTAAAGTGAAGGTAGTTCGTCTTAACAATTACAAAAACCAAATTTCATAAGTTCATAGGTGATTAGCTTAGCAAACACATAATACATTAATACGTAAGTTGCTTGTTTTCGACTTCTCCAATTTGGTTTTCAACTTCTGGCGAAACTCTTGATTGACTGAATGTTTGATAGATTTTGGGGGAGAAATTCCAATGAAAGTTTGATAAATTTTGCCGAACAAATCTCGGGTTTGTGTTTGATAAAGTGAATGTTTGAGTGTTTACGAGGGAGTAAAAAGAGTGAATAAAGAGAGCGTGTACTTGAAAGGATATAAGAAAGAAATGAATGGGGGGTGGGTTTAAAATGAGAGTATTTCGGTCAATATGCAACTTATTTTAGGATTGGATTTTTCGGGTGCGTTCATAAAATCGAACAAGTATAGTGAGAGTAGTTTTTATGAAAAAAAATTATAGCGGTAGTGTTTCTAAACTCGAAAATAGAAAGGTGGTAGTTTTGAAAAATGAACTATCAGTAGTACCAATTTTCAATTTTCTCAAAGAAATAACTTGCCACGGAAGTTCGTCGCAAATTCCGTTGCAAAAATACCTTCTGATGCTGGATTTGCGATGGGTTTTTGTCGCAACATATGACGTTAAATCTTTTATCGCAAAGTACGTCAGATTTTTATGCCGTCGCAAAAAATGCGTCGCAAATCAATGGTCTTTTTGTAGCGTCATATTGGTGCACATTATCACCATCTATACGCGGTTCTTGATGGTGGAGGGTTAGATAGTCGGCTCTGTTTCGAAAGCTAAGGATTTCCAATTACAAGCCTTGGAGGAGGAGATTGTATAATACTTCGCCACCTTTCCTTCGAAGAAGGAGCCTATGACATAAATTCCTCCGGCGGAGGTTATCTTTAATGATCTATTTCAATGCCGGCTCGGATTTATCTCGAACTTGGACAAAGGTATTGTCGGGCCGGTAGATCCTTCTTATTTTGCATTATTTCCTCCTTCCTTCATATTGCACTCTAGTTTTTTCTTTTTTTTTTGCTTCTTTTCAGATGCCTTTGGTGTGGAGTTTACTCCCGAGGAGCTTATTAGTCCCATCGGTATCTAAGAGGATCATGCGCCGTTGACGAATGCTTTGAAGATAAACTCTAAAGACCATAAGCTTATACTCCGCGACACCATGGACATCAACCGAGACGACCTGTCGATCCCTCAATATAATCGCTCTAATACCGACAAGTGGAAGGGCGTGGGAGGGGCATCGTCGTTAGCGGCCACCTAGAAGATGGCTTCGCCGCGTCAGGCGAAGAAGGCTCTAACTGCCGAGGATGAACCCAAGCCTTTTTCCAAGGTGGTTTTTTTTACGTCCACAGCTAGTGTGTCATTCGTCGACCCGGTTGTCGAGGACGCGCAGTATCCTGTGCTGGACCCGGATTCGGACTCTTCTAATCAGACGGCTGCGGCGCGGGCTTTGAAGAGGATAAAGGTTAGCCAAGTGTTTTCCTGGGGTAGCGCAGCGTTGGGAGGTCAAAATATTGACGTTCCAACAAACTCTTTTTCTTCTATTCCCTAATATACTGGGATTAACATGACTAATTTTTTTCCTTTTTAGACGACAACTACGAAGCCAACCTTCGCCCATCGTCCTTCTTCTCATGCGGACGCTAAGAGCGTCAGCATCGCGTTAGACAAAGCTCCCAGTGCGGAGGCTGTCCTGCCATCAGGCGTGCCACTAAGCACACCACGTCCCAAGACCATAATGGTGTGGGGGAGGACTACGTTTGCTCCTCCTGTCGTTGCCTCTAATGTAGGAGATTTATTTGCTGAATGTCGCCACATTGCGCGGGAGCTCTGTGACGTCCTAGTCCGCCAAAAAAAGACAGCCACCCGTTTAGAGGTAGTTGACCTAGGCAAGTCCGGCTCAGGGGCTCTTCTTGGGCAGATCTGCAAAAGCTGCCGAAAACTGAAGGCATCCGTGTGATATGAAATAAGCACTCTTGTGGAAGCCCAGAAAGTTGTATAATAAAATAACAATAAACGAATAATAAAATATGAAAGGATATGGATGAAACCCTTAGAATAAGTACTTCAAACTCATCTAACCCTAAGCGCCGACTTATGTTAGACCGTTGGTATTGATCGCAACCACTAACCAACCAATGGATGTCTAAAGCTAACGACCAATATACCTTTCAACGGGATATGAACAATCAAACTCAAATCATGGATTTAACTGAACTATGATTAACCCTCAATCTACCTCAATCAAGTTTAATCTTTGAATCTCGTTCGCAATTGAAAACTCCACATTGAAAGCTAAAGTTCAACTTGAACATCAAAACTCACTTTTTATTCAATCCCATTATCTGTTAAATAACTAATACAAAAGTTCCTATTTATACTAAGACAAAGAAGATGATAAGAAACTAGGAAACTAACTTTCCATAAACTAATCCTACCACAATAAGGAAACCAATAAGCCTTCAATTATTGTAAATATAGAAAATACTTCTAACGCTTTAAGGAAAGTGATTTTATTAGGAACTACACCTAATTACTCTAGCTTTGTTATGAAGATCGTCTTGTCCGATTGCTTTCGCATCACCGTGGATATGGACAACGAGTTGATGGCCAACTTAAAAATCGATCTCCGGACGACGAAGAAGACCTCAAAGGACCAGACTTCCTACTCAAAGCAGTAGGACCAATGCCTCCTCAAAACTAAGAAGGACTTGTCCCATGCTGAGGACAAGGTTAAGGAGTTAGAGGTGGCGGCCGCTTCGTCGATAGAGAAGCTAAGTTAGCTCGACGTTGAGCTGGCTACAAAGGTTAAGGCCCTCCGTACAAAGGAGACAGAGGTTGCCTGGGTCGTGGAGAGCGCCGCCCTTGAAGCTACGAAAGTGGCCTTCCGCCAACAGATAAAGTAGGCAAGTATGGCCTCCTATACACAAGGTTATCAACAGGATGATAAGAAGATCAAGGACTTGATCGTCGTCGTTGACCCGGATTTTTACTTTACGGCGATGTACCACCTCGTGGTGTAGTGCGAAAAAGCAAAGGCTCGGATTTGTCAGGTCGGTGTAGGCGGCACGACGTCGACTAACAAATAGGAATTCGAGCTGTCGTCTTCCGATTCATCCTATATGGGTTTACATGTGCGTCTTACTATTTTCTTTTGCTTTATTTAGTTTCCAGTTGGCTTTTATATTCTCTTTTTTGAGCTAGTCTGTGTGTAGGTGGAGTTTTTCTGGTGAACAGTCGTCGGCTTTGCAACCAAACGGTCTCTTGGCCTTATCTGTAATTCACTCCGCATGGGGTTTTAGTTTGTAATGCGTTTGAGCTTCTATATTTGTTGTTTTTCCTTTGTAGTTTAATATGTATTTGACTTACTTTGTATGTCAGCTTGTCCTTCTTTGCTTAGCCATTTATAATTTTTTTTGCCTTTGATTCGATAGTCATATCGGACTCCGGGTCTAGCGACCGGTCCGGTCTTCCTCTATCAGCTTCCTTTGTAACCAGCATTCCGCTTGTATACTTAGTTATTTTTAAAACTTTCACTTTAAGTGCTTCACGCACTAGACGCATTGCAGACCCCCTTGTTCATTGATCGGTTCGGTGTACATTAGCGTTGATGGATGACTGATTTCAATATTTAGTTATTTTCAATTATGACTATGAATCATTATATGTCGGTATCTTGTGCGAAGTCGGCTGATCAGCCATTAGGTGTGGATAGGACTTTACATTTTCTGCTCGACATTCGTGGTTCATGACTTTAGACGTCACGCTAGTTGATGTCGTTTTTCATTCGATATTCACGGTTCATGACTTGAAGCGTCAGTCTGGTTAATGCCTTTCTTCATTTGACATTCGCGGTTCATTACTTGAAGAATCTGTCTGGTTGATGCCTTGTTATGCACATTCAAGAGGCTGAAACTTGATCGTGTCAAACGACGATTTTCGCTACGAGGCGTTTACTCCGCTCGGCTTAATGTGTCTAACAGGAGGCCGTGCTTATTGCGCATCCTGCCTGGCACGATGTTCGGGTTAGTAGCCGACCGTGACGAACGCCGAGTCTTGCTTTGAAGCATTTACTCCGCACAAATTAGCACGACTGACCGAAAGTCGTGCTCATAGCGCATCATTCTCGACACAGTGTTCAAGGTTAGTAGCCGACCGTGACTAACGACGAGACTCGTTATGAAGCGTTTACTCCGCAT
Organism: Gypsophila paniculata; assembly: GCA_032274805.1. Taxonomy (NCBI): domain Eukaryota; kingdom Viridiplantae; phylum Streptophyta; class Magnoliopsida; order Caryophyllales; family Caryophyllaceae; genus Gypsophila; species Gypsophila paniculata. Next base: position 7,386 of record JAUEKU010188983.1, on the reverse strand, counting down.
GGAATAGCGTGAGTGACCGGAGTCCGAGCGTATAGCGCATCATACCCGGCATGGTGTTCGGGGTTAGTAGCCGACCCGTGGCTAACGACGGGCATTCTCTACCGAGTGAAGATATGCTCCGCACAGATTAGCGTGCAGTGTCTAACTGGAGGTAGCATACTCAAAGACAGTCTACCCGGCACGGTGTTCAGTTCTACGTCTGACCGTGTCTCACCCTTCCTTTATAATGCTAGTTTTGGCCAGTTATTTTAGGATCAGGCCTCACTGTGTCTATCTGTGCATATTTGACTTTTTAATCTCGCGCGGGTTTCACCGCATCTTTTTATTTTGTAGTTTTTACAGGTTACAATTTTGCATCATAAATTTTAACGTTTTGGGTTGTTGCGGTACTATATTTCCCTTGCCCCATATTCATTCGTTGTATGATGCAAATCTAAACAATGGACGGCCATAATTCTCATTTTCACTAGAATATGGTCGTGCAGCTTCGAGGGTATCAATAACTCTGACTACTCTTGATGTGTCATATTTTTATACTCCCTCCTAACCACAATGTTTGCCCTATTTACTTTTTGCGCGGTCTCCAATGCGCCATTTGATCGTATTTTTCTCGATCTACATGCGACGTTTTGTTAAAATAATAATTTTATAAAAGATATTTTTATGACAAATGTAAATATTTTATTATCATATCAAAATTATTCATACATTTTTAATTATATACGGTCAAAGTTACAAATGTTTGACATCCAAAAAATAAAATGGGACAAACAATGTGGATTGGAGGGAGTATGATTTTTACCCCCTTTATTCTAGAATTGTTAATGTTTTAGTACGCTTTTCTAAGCGTTCAGTTTAAAATTTCTCTCCCAGTCTTCTGGTTTCGCTTTTTGCTGTGTTTTGCGGGATTTTGTGACTTTTGAGAGATTTTGTGCATGTTTTGAGCGGGGCCGTTGTTGGGAGTCCCAGAAATGTTAGGAGGTGATGATTTCGGGTCGTATGGACCCAGCCCGTCTAGTTCGAAGATCATCAAGGAAAAGTCATTTTGGAGCCTTCTCAAGTCAAAGTGTTGTCGTCCCAACTTGTAGGGACAAGATGAAGTGAAGGGGACAATGTTGTTGTCGTCCCTATCCTTTGGGACGAAGTGCATTTTGCGTCCAAAGCTGTAGGGTCGAAAGACATTTTCATACTTGGCCAAAGTTTAGCTTTTCTTCCGAATTATGCGACGGTCCTGATCGGGACAACCGTCCCGGTGGCTTGGGACGTGTGCACTTTAGCGACTTTTCGATTTCTTTTGCTATTTATTGGAAGATACTTATGTTTTATGCTTCCTATTGTATGAGACACGTTTTATATTAATTAGAACCCTGAAAAATTTATCTTTTATTATTATGCTTTTAATTTCAAGAATCAATGGGATTTTGTAACGAATAGCAAGATTAAAACTTTTTATCTAAGACGAAGGTTTCATTACCTTTATCTGCGTTATTTCGCTCCTTCAATTTGGTAATCATTGTTCAACTCCATTATAACAGTTCCAATAATTTAAATTGCAATTCGGTCATGGATTATTATTACTGCATTGTTTTAGAATTCTTAATCATGTCTGAGTAGTCCTCCATCTAGGTGATGGGGTGTTCATGAATTATAGTTGATAATTAGGTGATTGTTTGATCTTGGGATTATTGAGCTTCCGTTCAATTTCTTAGTTTTATTGCTTGCTCTATTGATTGTTGGCCACAATTAATCGATCAATTCGCAACCTTGAACTTAAGATCAAATGCCTATTTTGAGGTAAAGCCTAAGTAATTGATGGGACCCTTTGCTAATAAGTTATGAGAGCCCGTTAGTTGAGACCTAGGATAGACTATGAACAGAGAGGACGAGTCGATACCTACCAAGCACATACCCAATATTAGGATTTGAATCGACCCTTTTGACTGTATCCATGAAGTGCCCCAGAACTTAGACTTTTACATTTATTTAAGCACCATTTAGTTTTTACTTAGCTTAAACCACCAAAACTCGAACTTCATTTTAGTCTAGAACCGAGCCATAGGTAATTAGCAAGAAACATCCGACTCTCTGCGGAATACGAACCCGACTAATCCTATCTGGTAAGCTAGTATGTGTCTGGTTATTTTTTATTAGGCGTTAACTTTAGCCTGTTAACTCTCTCTTATATAAAGTATTTTATTAAGGTATCAATTTACTAGTGGGATGGCAGTTCTTGTCTGTGCTTGTCTGTTAGCCGATACGTCCCTGTTCTTAAGCCCTTGTGAATCGGTATGGCTCATCGTATGTTGATGATGGCTTGCCGTGTATGTTACTCGTTTCGGTGGCGCTGGCCTTTCAGAGCCCGAGGTCATTTTCTACTAGCTCTCTTCCATGTACTCGGTGCTCGTTTGCTTTCCTTAGCCTATTTTGATACACTATCAAGTTTGTTCTAGCCTCGTTCCTTGTCTCGTCAAGGAAGTCTAGGGATTCCCTCTTCAACAACTTGTTCTGCTTCGGCTTATTCGACGCTCCGCGTCGTGGGTATGTATGCTTCAATTCAGAGCAAGGCCTTGGATCCATACACTAAGGTGCAAGGTGTGTGTCTGGTATATTCCCTTTCTGTGGTCCTTATAGACCATTGCACACTTGGGAACTCATCGGCCCAACTACCTTTCAGTTCGTCTAACCTCTTTCGTCCCAACAAAGACGGTCTCACATCGAGTCTGATTTATTAACGGTTGTATATATCTTTTGTATTAATTTTAGTTAGTTAGTTATTTTTTATGAGCATGTAATATACTTATGTTGTAATGGGTTTTGAGATTTTATTATTTGTGCTTAATTATTAATTAGTTTTTTGGGTATTCGTATAAGACTCACGATTTAACTTTTGTAATCATGTTTATTAATTTTGTTTGACCACCTAGATTATTTACATGTGTCTTAAGTTTAATTAATAGTAGTCTTCATTAGGTTGCAACTATTCAGGTCTAATTTTGATTATTACAATTTTTTTACGACAATTGAGTTTTATTGAGTTGCAGCTGTTCTGGTTCATTAAAATTCAATTGATTGGTGTTCTTAATGCTATCGAATATATTAATTTAATGCGATGTTGCCATGGTTGAATTAATATGTTTGATTAGGATTAAACATCAGTGCTGTCACGGGGTTTAACGAGACAGAATAATAAAACTAGCAATTTTGAGTGCTGTCACGGGATTGTCTAGTTACCAATCTATCTGAGACTAATTAATTGATTCGATGATCTACCCGACTTTCGAAAATTACATGTCTCGACTATCTTATTTACATATTTATTCGTTTGTTTATTTATTATTTTGATTAGTTTAGTTTTACTTCCATATTTAACCCCTAGTTTCCATATTTGTAACTGAATAAATGGTTTGAGATGATAACGTCGCTCTATGTGGGTTCGACCCTTACTTACCTTGTCTATTAGGTATAGTTAGTAAGTGATTATAAATTAATTTTTGATTGCGCAAACAACACGCATCAGCGGCTCGGCCAGTCCGTTGGTTTGCGGATGGCAAACAGCAAAGCATGCAGCAACAACGTTAAATCGTTCGACCCACTCTCTGATCGGGCTGTTGTGGAGCTATCGGCCATGGTGAAAAACCAGATTACTCTCTAATTGGGCCGTTGTGGAACGTCGTTCCTGGTGATAATATTGTGCCAAATAACTTTTCGTACGGCGGGTTCGGTGATTTTAACGTTAGCTTCTCGTTGACCTACTTGCTAAAGTAGTGGACAGCCACTATTAGGAACTTTCTTCCTCCACTGGCTGTTGTGAATGGTCCAATATGTCTATTTCCAATTGAGAGATTAGTATTGGACATGTATGTCCGTCGCATGTAGTTGACAATTTTATAGCGTGTGCTAAGTTTCTTGGCATCTTTCAACATGGTTGGCCAGAAGTAGCCGGATCGCAGGGCTTTGTGAGTAAAATTCCTGCCGTAGACATGATGTCCACATGCCCAGAGTGATTTTCATCCCGAATTACCTTCTCCTCGTCGAAGTCAAGGCATTTTAGTAAGGGGTTCTGTATAAGTGAATTTTTTCGAGGCCTCTCCTTAATTCAAGGGGTTCTAATCACATCATATTATGTCATTTCGAAATTAAATTAAATTGTTTAAATAGGATAATACAATTTATTAGCGAGTTTTAGGTAAGTTAGTGAATTTTAAATTTTATAAAATGTGTTTGTCAAAAAAATTTAAAAAAAAAAAGCATCATTAGATTTGTATTAAAAAATGCTATCAAATGAGTATATATTTCATAGTAATTGATTCATTTGATTGTATAATAAATTAACTAATTTGAAAAAAAAAGTCATATCGAAATATGTATAGATCTCCCAAATTTACGCTCAAACAAACTGAATTAATTAAACTAATATAAATTAAAACTTTAATCAATAAAATAATCACTTAACTAGCTAATTGTGTTCTCATATGAGTCTCTAGACCTGCACTCAATGATATTTACTACAATTACAATAAAGCAAATAACTTTTTAAAACATATCCTATATCATAGTATATATTTGTCCCATATCGATATTTTAACAAAAATAGTTTTAAAGAAACTAATATAAATTGAGTTATTTAAATAAAGTCTAAAATAGTTAATATAAAAATATTTAATATAAAAATATTTAAACACATAATATATCAATTTCTTTTTTATTTTTAATTACAATACATTAGTAGAGTTTTGGAAGTTTTTAAATTTTAATTTTTGACAAAAAATTATTTGTCAAATAAATGCATAAAGTAATTTCATTAGATTCCTTTCGAAAAATACTATCAGATGAGTATAAATTTTATTATATTTATTTCGATAAAAAGAACAATATATTATTGGAAAAAAAATTTATACCTAATATGTTAATGTCCCACATCGGTCCTTAAATAAGAGACTCCAAAAACTAATATAAATATAAACTTTGATCAATGTTATTGTCATTTTACTGGACAAAGTCAAAAATTAACTAATGATTATGGCTTAGATAAATAATCCATTCATGGTTAATGTTAAAATTTTGGGAAATTTAACAGGAATAAATCATACTTCAATTAATCTCATAACAAACCCACCTATTATCCTCGTTTTCCATTAATGTACTACTTATACCGGTAACTTCAGAAACCGGTTAATATTTATAAACCAATCCTTAATTCCCCATTTTAATCTTACCCTCCTCCTTAATGCCTTCCATCATCTCTTTCTATTCCCATTTCCACCATGTCTTCTTATTTTACCACATCACCACGAAGCTCCATTCCACACCACCACCAACCATCTCCCTTATCTTCTCTCTCACCACCGCATCCACCCTTTTAACCTCCACTTCTACCATTCTTCGTTCCCTTACTTTCTTTCTCTATTGATAGTGCCGAGGATATTAAATGTTGTTTGGGTTCGCCCAACAAGTTCTTCATTTTCCTTTTCATTTTCACTCTTGTTTGTGTTAATTGTTGTTTGTGTTTTCTGGGTGTGGCTTTGTAGGTTTAAGTTACCAGCCCCTCTTCGAACTCAAGTTGTTCACAAAACGAACTCACAAAAATGTTGAGTTAAGGTAGAAAATGGCAAATTGAAATGTTTAAGGGAGAAGGTAGTGAGTTAAGGGATTACATTTAAGTCAAAATCCCTTAACTCACTACCCTTTCCCTCACGATACGGAGGACTGGGGGCGCTGCAGGTTGTGCGGTGGTGGGACATGCAGAGGAAGGTAGAGGTGGGGGCGAAAAAAGAGATGTGAGTGTGGCGGTCGAAAAAGATGGATTTGGAGTTTAGAGGTTAGGGTGAAGGAGGTAGTGGAGAAGACGGTGGTTTGTGGTGAGGACGACGTCATTTTTGACAGTGGAGAGAGAAACACGATGAAGTAATTACAATTAGTTGTTGGAAAGAGCAATGGAGAAGATAAGAGGAGTAAAGGGCCGGGTGGTTTGATGGATTATTCTAGTTAAATTTCCTTAAAAAAATTTAAAAGAAAAAATAGGTCATAAACATAAGAGCTTCATATATAAGACTGACTATAATAACAATGATTTACTCTTAATATATATAATGAATTAAATTACATATAACAGCAAATTTTGGTAATTCTAAAAAATATTTACTTCAATTAAGAAAAAATAACAAATTAATTTTCAAAAAATAATATCACATCACTACAAATATTTGTCCCGCATCAATCAATAAACAAAAATAATCTAAAATAATCTAAAATAATCAATATTTGAAAAAGAAACTATAACTTTACAAAAGATATTTGTCCCACGTCGTTTTATCAACAAATGAGTGTAAAAAAATTTATATAAATCTAAACCTTAATCAATTTAAATAATAAATTGCCATACTCGGTTAATGATTAATCAATCAGTATGATTTAGGCAAAAATTTAGTCAATGTTAAACATTGGATTTTTAGGTAAATTTTAAAAAATTTGAATTGTTCAAATAATGCATTTGTCAAAAAATATAAAACTAAAATGATATTTACTTATTTAATTTAGACTAAAGTAATAATTAGTTTTTGAAAATTAATCTACAATTTTACGATTTAAGTTTGTTCCAAACAGTTCTTTGTCGAAAAATTAATCGATAATTTTACGACATATCTTTGTCCCACATCATTCTTTCAAGAAAAGAGAATCTAAATAACATATATATATCTAATCCTTGATCAATATTAATAATCAATAATCTAATTCGGCTAATGATCAATCAATGATCATAGTTTAGGCAAAAAAAAAGTTTAGAAAGTGTTAAACCTTTTAGTGATTTTAAGGTAAGTTTGTTAAATTTTATTTTTTCACAAAATAATTTTGTCAAAAAAATAAAAAACAAATAACATGATATTTATTTATCTAATTAGGACTAAAAAAAATAACTAATCTTTTGAAAAAACAATCTATAATTTTACGGCAAAAATTTGTCCCACATTAGTTTTTCAAAGAGTCGAAAAAGTTTATAAAAATTTAAACCTTGATCAATGTAAATAATCAATCAACTTACTCGGTTAATGATTAATTAATGATTATGGTTTAGGTAAAAAATTTAGTTGATCTTATACCTTTCGGTGATTTTTAGGTAAGCTTCTATAAAAAATTTTAATTTTTCAAAAATATATTTGTCAAAAATATAAAGTAATCATTAAAAAATTAACATATAACTTATATAAATCTAATCCTTGATCAATATTTAATCAATAACATAAATCGAACAATTCTTAACCTATAATAATGGTTTAGGTAAATTATTATTACCCGTGCGAACCAACCTTCATTGCGAACCGTACGAACCAATTAAATACACAAAAAAGGAAGAAATTTACACTTGAAAAACCAAAGGTGGCCGGCCGG
>JAUEKU010188874.1:0-18011 GCA_032274805.1 Gypsophila paniculata | reverse complement strand
AATGGATTGACGGTCATAAGGAAAGACCTCATAAGTGTTTTATAATGATGGATTAATGTTCAACCATCTTAGGGGTTATGATTTGTAAGAAGGTGGGTAATATATAGAAATAAGGAAGGGTAAAAAGGTAATAAAACAGCCCACAAACTCACTAAAAGTACACAACGGGACACTTTGACAAATAAAAAGAATCGAACAACGGGACACTTATAATGGGTAGGAGGGAGTAATATATAAAACATAGGTATCAATTTAATGGGGGAATCACTGAAGCTAACCCTTCCACAGATTACCGTTATGACCGTCTTGTTTAAGGGCATACGTGAGACGTGATTATTAGTAACATAAGATGGATTAATTAAAGATAAAAATTAAAATAAAATATAAATATAAAGTTACTAAAATAACCTTTAAAACAAAAGCATTTCAAATTCTAAAAATGTGGGAGGGAAATGAAATAAAGAGGGTTATTTACCAAAATGACATCGGTGATGCTATGTCATTATTCATAAAAATAAGCTTACATTCTCTTAAACCATATATAATTTTTTGCTTTTATCTATATATAAAGCAATTTTTCTAACGTGCATCCTAATCAAGTCATACATTTAAAAAACAATCTGTGCAAATTAACAAAATATTTTCACATAAACTAAAGTATAAGGTCATTTTACCTAATTAATTATATTTGATAAAATTGACACAGAATATTCCGTCTATACACTTTGTTTTTCTAACAGTAATATTTTATTAAAAAAAGAAGAAATTTGTTAAGTCAAAAAAAAGTTAACCTAACTTTTAGTTTGAGAATGTACCCATAAAGTGAAATTTATATAAATATATATTGGTAAAAGTTTATTAAAAAACATTACATATTTTGTCCATATATTATTTAAAGAACATTTCCGAATATTTAAATGTTCGAAGGAGGTACAAGTAGACTTTAAAGAACAAATGTACATACTTTATCACCAGGGCCGGATATGGGCACAAGGCCCCGAGATTGTAGAGCCCAATATGTATGATTTTGCAATATATACTCTACAATGTGTATAGTAGACATTCAGTAATGTGTGGCAATGTGGTTTATGCAAAGGCAATTCAGCCTAGTGACCCAGGTTCGAATCCTGGTGGTGTCTTTTTGTATATCATTTACTTTTCACAAAATTTCAAATTGGTTGTATACTTCTTTTCCGTAAATCCGTGAAAATGCCCAACGTTACGAGAAACATAGCCTGTGAGTGTGAAAACACTTGAGACTTGCACACAGTTAGAACATGTTAAGTTGTTATAAAAATAGTGTAAAATACGTCAAATTTTCGGTAAAAATTGCTAACTTTAATTTTAATTTGTAAGTACGAAGGGCCCCGTAAAAACATTCGCACATGGCCTCGACAATCTCCCCTCCGGCCCTGTTTATCACGGTAATGTTTTATTTAAAAGAACATATTCACATTTTTTCAACCGAAAATAGGAACACGTAAGAAAACACAAACAATAGAGATATGCTAGGAAGAAACCTAAAAAATTGGGTATTGGGCGATACTAAATGGCGCCATGTCATTTTTCTTATAAAAATTAGTCCGGATGTAGTATAACGTAAATTCTCAAATACTAAAAGGTTAATGAGCTAAAAAGTTACTTCGTATGTTTGAATGACAAATCTATTTGTCAAGCTCTTCCCTGCGTTTTCCAAGTTCTAATGCACGGACATCATAATTAGTGGAAAATTCTAATGTAATGACCATCGTTATTCGTTAGTTTCAACGGAAAATCTAACGTCTCTTTCTTTGAGGTCCTTATCTCTAAACAGAAAAAGATAAGACCCTAAATGCAAAACTATGGTAAAGTTTAGGTCCCATGTGTATGGTTAACTCTTTAGTCTTTATTTAGGGGATTTTGAGTTTGTTATAGACTTATAGTATGCTTCTTTGTGGTTTTTTTAAGAGTTTTGGATCAATTTGACTGAGACTGCTTTTAAGGTTCATTGAAAGCAAAATACATGTTTCTCCTACTTCTTAGTAGGGCTGAGCCAAAAATCCGATTATCCAAACCGATCCGACATCTAAATCAAATCCGATCCGAAAAATTGGATATCCGATCCGAAAATAATTTTAGAACGGATATCTGTATCCGAAATTTTCGGATAACAGATCGGATACGGATATCGATTTACAAAAGTTCAGATTCAGATATCCGAATCCGATCCAAAATCATTCACTTTTTTTTTTGTATTTGGAGCTGGGCTGTAAAATTTCTAACCTAAATTTTCACAAATGTTCAAATACGGATCTGAAATATCTCTATTGAAATATCTCTATTACTATAGCAGCCTTCTTTTTCTCTCTCCAAATATTTTTTTTAATTGTTTACGTATTCTCTCTAAAGTCTAACACACTAACCCATCAAAAATTTCCAGTGGAATATACCCAAATGGCCAAAACTCTCACTTTCCACAAATATACCTTCAAGTTTTATGATAAATGGGCTGTGAGACTATAGCAATACCGTTATGTCAACGACGAATCTGGATTTTGTTTTTCGGATCTGAAGTCAGAAAATAGCATGAGAAGATAACGATGGTGGATGTCCGATTTACATGACGATGATCATGAATAGCTTTTTGTTCTCCAAATTTGATAAACTTTTGAAACAAATTAATTTTCTGATTTAATGTAGCTATTTGTAAGTTAAAATTTCATTCTCAAAATGAGTACAAAGACAAGATTGATATTAAGTATGTTTGGATAAGAAAATTAAATGCCCTGTAATTTTTTTTAAGTAAAATGATTGATATAAGTTTGGATAGCGGATATCCGTGGATATCCGATCCGAATTTTCGGATATAAATTTTCAGATATCCGAACACTTTCGGATCGGATATCGGATATTGAAATTAACAATTTCATATCGGATAGCCGATCCAAAATCTCAATTCGGATCGGATATCCATTCCGTGCTCAGCTTTACTTCTTAGTTGGTAGTTGTCGTAATACTAATTTTGCGACCAAAAATTAAACTATGAAGGTAGGGTGCAAGATGGAAGACCTTAGCCCAAAGAGAGGTCGCCATATCATTGACACATATATCACAAACTATCTACATACTCCTATAGCTAACCTTAGGTGTAAGAGTACAAACACATTTAAAATAACAAGAAATTTTTGTCAAATGTGTTTATAATGTTGCACATAAATTGTTCGATGAAATGCCTAATCTTGTGAAAAGTATGAATGGGAGGTAATATGTACGACATGTAATGTTCCCAACAGGCGAACTGGGTTTGTTGCTCTTAGGTTGTATATATAATATTTTAAATCATTTACAGTTCTAAGCCGAACAGCTTTTCACTTCAAAGTTACCCAAGTGCAGTCAACAAATAGGAACCAAGAGCTAAAACCCCAAAGAACCCCACAAAACCCATGAACTACTGGGGTAGCATAAAAAAGGCTTCTAGGTTACAAAAGGAGGTTAACCACAAGGCTAATATGCACTTCTCAACTGATCATCATCCATCACAAATTCACAATAATCCGGATTTACACAGGTACCTTCATGCTACATGGTTCATACTCATGCACAAACACACTTTGCCAAACCGAAACGATTCCACTAACTTGAACGAAGGACAGTTTCTTCCCATCATATACGTGTGTACAAAATTACCAACAGGGCCGCTTAAAAACTATGGCACTCAAAAGTGCGTTCATATAAAAACAATATTTATTTATGTTTGTGTGATATAGAAAGTAGGAAGTGTGCGACATTAGAAAACAGATATTCTCTATCATACAGCTAATAATAGAAAACTACATATCAAACCCCATGAATGACAAACCAAAATCAGAAACGTCCTATTTTAATAGAAAAGTCCCATATTATTGTCCAAGAAAAAATCTTAACAATATTCTCTTTCATAAACCAATAATATAGTTTTCCAAAATACTTTATGAAAGTTAAGTGAATGAATCTGCAAATATTATTATTTTCCAAAATCGTACTCATAAGATCCTAGAGTATTCGGTTAACCAAAATCCATTCTAATGGCAAACTGGTAAATAAATTGATAAATGTAAAAACAATTTTTAATCCCACAGTAAGTAATGCATGGCACTATCGCAGACGTATACCAGCAACAAATAGAAGAATAGCAACCGAATGGATGAATTGAACCTAGAGCTAGTACATGGCACCAAAGTAAAGGAAAAGTATTTAAACCTTCAAGATGTTCTTTCCAAGCTGTACTCTTTAGCTGAGATATAGTTTCCCCTTGAATAAGGGACATCTCGCAAGGGTGCTCGCTAAAATACATAAGTGAATGGACATGAAGGAATTGATAAGAACAGAACATATAGGACATTGCGGTCATAATCTGAAAAAGCTAAATGAAATCATCTCAACATCTTCAGGCTCAGTAGATTTTATGGTCTTTTGTTTACCGGGCAGCCCAGCAAAAAAACAGATCCATCTTTTCTGATGGTTGCCGGCTTTGCTGAAGTGCCTTTCTTGTTAGAAGACTGATAGATGAAAAGGCAAGGTAAGGGAAGATTCGACGAAGCACAACAATAACAGACTTCAAAGAATTCAAAAAACACTGTTAATCATTAGGAGGGTAGAACACACTTACAGCGGCAGCACAGGCCTTTCACCGCTTAGCATACTTGCTGCAGATTTCCTTGCAAGCGACGTTCCCATGGGCTGTGGACACAGCAACCAAACATCAACTCAGACAGACTACAGGAAAATGAACGTAAGATATGCACAAATTAACCATCACTTCAAACCAACGTAGCCTTAAAAAAAGCGAGCTTTCTTGATCTGACAACTTCACAGGAAATACTGACACACGAGTGTACTTCCACGATACAGGGACTAGGGGAAACAAAAGGAGCAAGGAAACTTCGAGAAAAAACACAAAATATCTAAAAGGACCCTGGTGACCTCTCAAAAAGAGAAAAATATGAAGTAATAAGGCATTCACGCCGACATTAAACGTTCAAACTAAAAAATCTGCAAATAGAAAGGAACGACATAAAGACAATGCTTGAACCCACTACACGAAATCATCAAAATCAGAACTTAACTCCTATACAGACATGTACTTGAAGACCCTGATTTCGTTCCCTCTAAGAACAAGGACGCCGCCTCTTAGTTTAACAATAGAGAATCAATTTAACCATATACCAACACAATAGATCTCCCTGATTGACAATGATGTATGCCAGACAAGTGAAAGTTGGGTGACTAGATGAGAGTCCAAAGACATAAGAAAAGCAACATGTACATAGAAGTTTTTGCATGTTAATACAGTTCTTGACTAGTAAAGCCACAAATGCACAAGTTAACAGAAAGCCACAGTAAGAAGACACCTCTGACGCAGTTCCAGTTGATGCTTGCACAATAGCTGGCATGATGATAAAAAAATCGGTTAATACATTCAATTATTTAAGAAGTACAAATTTTGAACGTACATATAAACCTGAGCTTCCAACGCCAGGCAGACCACTCCCTGAACTACCAATCACATCATTGAGCTTTCTTTTCCGCACATCATCAAGTGTCTCCAGCAATCTCTCCTGTGGGCTCATACGAACCGACGGAAATATGAAAGCCTAACATTTAATCTTCAACACCAAAGAATAAATTATGTGAAAACAAAAAACCAACAAGACTTGTAAGTAGGAAATTTGCCTCAGGTATGGCCGACAAAGCAGAAAAAGCTGCATATCTCACTTCTAGTGTTCCATCTTGAAGGCACTACACAATCAATACACAATATTATTAAGTGTGCTTGAATGGAGGAATGTGCAATTACGTGCAGTAATTAGGAAAGAACTCTTAGAAACTATCAGAATGAAAGCTCTTTAAGTGAACATACTAACCTCCATACAAATGGGGACATAATCCTTGTGAACTTTTTGAATGACAGTATTATTACTCGTCTCAATACAAAATGTGAGCCACGTTAAAGTCAAAGACCTCACCAAAGGATCTTTATTTTTAACGGCCGTCTTAATAACTGAAGAAATATAAAAGCAAAGAAAATAAGTTCATGAAAGCAAACGTCTACAAGGAATAGATACCAAAAAATGGCACAAAAATAGGTATTACCATCAACTATATCAACAAGATTTATACACCCGGACTTATACATGGTCTGAAGAGTTTGAGTTAAGGCATCTGCTAGAGTGGGCTTTTTCTCTTTGAATTTTTCCTGTAGGACACAACAGGTCAACAATTAAGGCTGACAATATAGCAAAAGAGAATATGTAATGACAAATGTAATTTTAGATCCGGTTTCTTAAAGAGACGGAGTACACTAATATGTTACAGTATGTTATGCATAAAGGTTATTTTGCTTCCTTTGTTAAGAAAAAAGATAAAGAGGTGAATGTCAGAAGGAATAAAATATGTCTTTTTTTAAGTTCTGGCAAATATAGTAACAACTTACAAGCAAAACAGGGAGCAAAAGGCGAGAGCTCCAAGAAAAATGTGCTTGTAGGCCGCTCGCCAGATTCCCAATGGCCTGTATGGCTTCTATTGCGACTGCAATGTTTGTATCTGTGACCATCTGCAGCAACATAGAGTAATCAAAGATTGCTGAGGAGCACAGGGAAAGTGACATGAAATAAGAAAGCTTCGGAGTTCAAAATACTCTGATAAACTACCTTTTTAAGGGTTCTGCAAACTTCAGTAAAATCACCTGGGGCAATTTTCTTTGTGGAAGCAAGTTTAGTCAGTTCAGCAACACCCACCTTTCTCTCAGACCATCTTGTGGCTTTCTAATAAGAAGAAAAATAAACAAGAGAAGCAAAGGTCAACAGCTTGGCGTAGCTAATATTAATATCTTCTTTTGCCACAAATAGGCAAAAAAAATGTGCAACTACAATAACAAAAATATGTTAAACGGAGTAAGAAACATGTGAAGTGGTAGAAGAGAACTAACCACTCCCTCCCAAAACCCTGACCTCAGCAATGGCTTCAATATGTCAACCGGATCCACCAGGTCGTATACATCTATTTCCAGAGGAGCTGAAAGAAACCACAACTCTCAATTCCCGACAGAATACTAATGAATAAGGGGTAAAGATTTAAAAAAACAGACAGAAATCATAGTCTTTTTAATCATGCTTGATTTCAGAACTCATCTGGCGTCATGATCGGTGAATACATCACAAAGTAGCATACCCCCCACAAATTGTTGTTGTGGCAACCTTTAAAACCTTAATAAATCGGTCGTGAGGCAGCCACATTACCCACTGTTAAATAGTCACACTTGGGTAAAAGTTCCAGCACTGGCATTTAGGTGCCTCAATAAGTGTCCACAAGGATGAATCTCCATACAGAATTCGGGTTAGGGTTGCAATGTGACTAATTCATCGCCTTATTTTTCAATTGGAGAATGAGTGTGTTTATTTCCAGCAAAATGTTAGGTTTTAATGCCCATGTTACATACCATCAGTAGATTCTTCCGCAGAACCATCTCCTGTTGCTTTTGTTACAACCTCTTGTTCTTTGTCTTGTTCTGATCTGAATGAGTATTTAACAATTACACATAGCGCAAAATATAAGATATCAAATCGACCGAAACATTTATACAAGAGGATTTACGTAAGGAAGAATTAATTTAGGAGGTGCACATTTGTTCCTCTGTTGTTGACCAAACAAGAAACCAATTTATCAAAATTCCAAACCTGAAATTACCTGATTTTTAGGGTGGGCTTGGCTCCTCCCTGAACATTGGCAAGTTCTGCCTCCAACTCTTTTTTCTTGAAAACAGAAAATAGAAAATCGAAATTATCAGCAAATCAAAGAAGCAGAGAACAAAATTTGTAAGTTGAGATGAGTGGAAATAGTTAAGAGCATACCATTGTATCCCTCATCTTCTCAAACAAAATGGATTTGATAGGGTCCTTCCCAATCCAACGACATAATTCAAGGGTCAATCGTTTAGAGGATGCGCGTACATTTTGGTTTTGGTGATCAAATAGTTCAGGCAACATCTTGAGAAGCCTTTTAGGAGGTACAACTTTTGCCCCAAACTCTCTAGAGAGAGGAAGGGAGTAAAGCACAAATAAGAACAAGTAACAGCAAGCAACATACAAATCAAAAGGGTAATTACATGAAACATTCAAGATATTGAAGCACAAAAAATAGCAAACGAACCTAAGTGCATAAAACATGACATCAACCGCAGGTACAACAGCTTTAGCCACTTTATTTTTGATAGCTTTCTCCATAGCATCCTAAGAGAGGGAAATAAGATTTGATAAATGAATAGAAAGAACAAATAGGTGTGAACAAAAGAAAGCAAAGCAATCTGCATTCGCATTCGCATAAAGATACGGAACAAAGTACAAGATTTGTTTTCTTCTACACATATATAGCTAGGTTCTAGTATACGGAGTAGCTACTCTCTGTGACTAAACCACTTGAGTTGAAATTAAAACCTACAACAATATTGTGGCAATGATTCCACTATGTTTTTCCAAATGCCAGACCTGTGCAGCAGAGAATGAACAAATTTCTAACCATCCCAAATCAACTCCATATATTCCAAAGATACAAAAGCGCGTACAATATATTTGGCATTTTAACAAACTTACTGATCAATCTAAACCAAAATAAACAGATAGGACGCATAGCGTAAAATACATACAGAGGGCCAAACACCAGCAACATACGAAATTTGTAAGGAGACTTTGAGTCTACCAACTTAAGATGCTCATGCAAACAACTAACAGGCCGGGATAATTCCACAAAAAACAAATACAACATCACCCCAGTACCTTAAAAGGCTCCCGTCAACAGTGGGTTAAGGGGTACCCTTGTGTTAGGGTCACAGATGACTCATACTCCACATTGGCACATTTAAAAGAAGTGCAACTAGTTTGAGCCACTTACCACACAACCCCTTCGGATTCCCATGCAATCGTGTCACTAACACAATTTGGCAATAAAATTAAAATTACAAAAAACTACGGCATTATAACATGAGAACTAATCAATCCCAGCAAAAATCCAATCACCAGCACCATACCAACTTTGTAAGGCAACTTCAATAACAAAATCTAGGCTTAACACACAATTCGCAATGATTCCACACAGACAAATTTCGGGAATCAAAAATATAGAGAGCTTGCAAGCAACAGCTCCATCTGCTCTACTACACCTCTCTATGCACCGTGCAATCGTGACACTCACAAAATTTTGCAAACATCACAACAATTTTACCTCACAAATGGAAGAAGAGGAGGTTGAATATAAGCAGCCGTACCCTTGTGTAAATATCACAACGAGACTATTTACGAAACTTAAGCAATAAAACTAAGTTCTAAACCCTTACACGAACCCGAACGAACACAATTCTAACTATCAAATACCACCTTCTAGCTCAAAACGCAGCTAAGACACAACAAAAACGTAGATTTTATATTTAATTCCATACCAAGAAAGCATCAACTGCCTCGAGCTCAATCCACAGCATGAACACTTCCTGCGCCTTTTCAACCACCTCCGGCCTCCCATTTAGACAGTTTGCCGAAACTGCATCACATACTTCTTTGCCGTACCTATTTACACACGGTACACCACCGTCACACAAACATGCATCTCATCCTAACATCATCAAGCTCGCAATAATAACTACGTCTAGAAAAACTACCTTCCCATATCAGCGTCAGCAGCTTTCAAATACGCTAATAAAGCGTCCAACGCCTTACTTTGCACCATAACATTCGAATCTGATACTGTCTTCTTAAAAATATGCCCTATAATAATAACATAATTTCCATAAAATAAGATCTAATCCGATAAAATGCAGCATAATTAAACTATACATTACACAACTGAATCAGATCTAATCCAATAAAACCACTGGAAAAAATTCGATGAATTAATCATTAAATTAAACCCTAGAATCATAAAAATTAAAATGAAACATAAAAAGAAACCCTAAAAATATAAAAATGATTAAATTAAACCCTAGAAATTATTAAAATCGAAATAATAACATATTACCAAAAATAAAACCCCAAGAAAGTCCAAAAAAATACCAAATTCACGAAGGCGAGGATCCTTAGGATTGGAAATCGAGGCGCATAGCGAAGCGAGATCGATATTAGCGTCATTACGAACCTTCCAATTCTTGTGAGACAAACGATCTTCCCACGGAAATTTCTTCGCTTCTTTCAACAATTTCTCATCTTCTGTAGACATCTCTTTCTATTGAAATCAACAAACCCTGGAAATTTCAATCAATTAAAACGTTTCCAGGTTGATCTTTGGAAGAGGGGGGGGGGGACGAGAGAAAAACAATTGGGGATTTT
This sequence comes from Gypsophila paniculata, assembly GCA_032274805.1. NCBI lineage: Eukaryota > Viridiplantae > Streptophyta > Magnoliopsida > Caryophyllales > Caryophyllaceae > Gypsophila > Gypsophila paniculata. The sequence continues at coordinate 7,683 of JAUEKU010188874.1, read as the reverse complement.
ATATTTTTGAAAGAAGAGAGGGACAGAATATAAGGGTGAATAATAAAGCGGAAAAATTAGTCGTCCCTATGAAACTATTTTAATAATCTGATTTATATAAATTATCTTATTAGACGATCTTACTATAAGATTGTCCTAAAATATTATTAAGCGCAGAGATAATTTGATAGCGCGTGATTTCTATATCTATACATATTAAAAGGTTCAAAGTTGTGGCTATAGTGATCTTGACTTTCTACCCCTTGACTTGCTCTTCCCTAAGCTGACCAGGTGCAGCCTCTCTCTTTTCCAGCCCTGCTGATTTTCTATCCTCCTTCCAGCCCTGCTGCTTTCTCACCAAAAACACTGCCTCTCTCTCTCATTCTCATTTGCCTGTCTCTCTCACTCTCATTTCCGTCCTTTCTCTCTCATTTCCGTCCTTTCTCGCTCATTTCCGCCCCTTTCTCTCTGATGATTCCCGTACGACTGTCGATCAGAAACCCTCGATCATCCTTGCATTCTCATTCTCACCTCTAATCCTTCGAGCACAGGGTGGCGGCAAGCGGTATTTACTTTTTTAATTTATCTGCGACCATTTTTCATTCGGCCTATACTTTTCTTTTTGACCTTCGAGCCCAGGTTGGCGGCAAGCGGTATTTACTTTCTTAATTTACTCATCTACACTTTTCGTTTTGGGTTTCATTTTGCCTGTGCTTTTCTTTTTAACCGGGCCTCTAATCCTTCGAGCACAGGTTGGCGGCAAGCGGTATTTACTTTTTGGATTTACTCATCTACACTTTTCGTTTTCAGCGTCACATATTTCTCCTGCCATTCTCATTTCTCTATACATATTAAAACGTTCAAAGTTGATGGCACTGTTCATCGTCACTGTTTCTTACGAGTGTCGTTTTTGTTGACATTTTGTTGCGTGTTTGGTAAGTTCGGGGTGTGTGCCAGGTGTTTGTTAACTCTTTTCAGCATCTACAAGCGGTATGGTCTCTTTTATAAGTTTTTATTTGTCTTTTTTGGGTTGCGTTGCTGTTTAGACCATCGATCTGTGCCTCTCATTTTTTTGCAAACGCATATGAGTTGCAAGCGGTATTTACTTTTTAAATTTACTCATCTACACTTTTCGGTTTTGGTTTCATTTTGCCTGTACTTTTCTTTTAAACCGGACCTCTAATCCTTCGATCACAAGTTGGTGGCAAGCGGTATTTACTTTTTCCATTTACTCATCTACACTTTTCGTTTTGATTGTAGCACATTTTTCCGTGCAATCTCAGTTGTTACTGTTTCCTACGAGTGTGTTTTTTGTTACCCTTGTGTTGCGGGTTTGGTAAGTTCGGTGTGTTCGCCAGGTGTTTGTTACCTATTTTCAGCAACTCGGCTAATCTATAGGCGGTATGGTCTCTTTTCAAGAGTCTTTATTTGTCTTCTTTTGGTGGGGATGTTGTTTAGACCATCGATGTGTGCCTCTCATTTTTTTGCATCTGAGTCTGTTCATACAAAGTATCTATGAATCTAGGATCCTTAAATATAATTCTTTCTGCTCTTGTTAATAGACTTTTATAGATTTGTTTCTTTCAGTCCGGCATTGGCACTCCACGAGGCATGCATAGTTGATGAATATGAAGATATTTGTGACCACAAGTATGATTTGGGAAGTCTATTTTCCTCTGTCTTAGTCGAAACTTATGTTTTGTTTCAGACATCAGACAATTCTAGGTTCCACTAATATTGAAAAAACAGTAGCAGTTCCTTTTATTGGACTACTTTTTATCTTAGATGCTGATGTGAGGCTTGCACGTAGAATCACTCTTGACACATTGGAAAGGAGTAGAGACCTGAACTTTGTCCTTGAGCAGGCAAGACCTCTTTATATATCCTACTTTCTGACAGTATAGCATCCTGGTTTGTTTTGGCTTTGGGTGTTCTCTGTTTTGGCTTTGGAGTTTTAATGGTATTTGGTATTGGCAATCATGGGATCGACTCATTTTGTAGGATTCAAAGCAAAAAAACTCAGCTGGTGAGCTTGATTCAGTATGGAAATTATTGGCGTGAGGCTGAGACATTAAGGCGAGGTTTGTTTTAGTACATATTTTAGCAACTTTTGGGGGTGTCTTTGGTTTCAGTTTTATAAGGTTTTATGGTCCGTTTGACATACAGGCCTCTGTGGCGTGCTCATGCCAATGCTCTTTTGCTTTGCTTATCTCTATTTGTTATTCTTTAAACACAGGTTGGAGGCCCACGGTATGTACTTTTGCAGTTTGTTGGCAAGTGTTTTTCGGTTGTGGGTTGTGTCCGGCGGTCGTGATAGTACTCTTTCGCTTTACGAATGCTTTTCCTCTTTGCTTAGCTTTGTTTGGTAGTCTTTACGCACATGTTAATGCTCTTTTGCTGGCCTTATCTCTGTTTCTTATCCTTCAGACACAGTTTGGTGGCCCGCGGTATGTACTTTTGCACTTTATGGGGAAGTATTTCTAGATTGTGGGGTTGTGTCGTATGGTTGTCGTGGTGCTCCAATTTGTTAAGGATTGTTTTTCGATTTGATTAACTTTTTGTACTTTATTATTAGAAGGTTTTGGGTGCTAAGTGATTTTGTTACATGATGATTCAATATACTTCGTATTGATTTCTATGTTTCTGAAATCATGTCAGCCTATCCAAGAACCAGAGAAAAGGACCAATACCATTGTACGAGCTTTAGAATTAACTGAACAAAGAGGAATCATCAATAAAGGCTGGGGCGGTCTCGGCAATAGTAAGATGTTTTCTTGCTCCCTTTAAGCCAAATCAAAAGCTTTTAAGATGGGAAATGTTTGGATGAAATGTGTTGCTACCTCCCCCTACAGCTTTCCCTCCACTTCCCCTTTTCTATTCGTTCCTAACACGCCATTAACTCTTAAGAAAAGCATTAATAAATAAAGGGACATCAGAATCATTGATGTTGAGTTGATCTTGCATCTTTGTTTCTTAATTCAGTGGCCGAACCAAAGAAATTCGTGTATCTGTTGGACAATGTCCCTCATGACTGGCTATTCTTGCACTGTGCACCCGTGGTAGGACTTCTTCGGCTATGAATTCTCACTGCAAGCATTAAATTCAGCTGAATATCCAACAATTTTACAGATAACCTGCAAATTTTACAGAATACATTTTTTGATGGATTGAAGATGAACATCAAAACATTGGAGCAGCTTTTAGCGATGAAGGGCAGTGTTATGTTCAATGGGCTGCGAAAATGGTTATAAGGCTGCGGGATGGTGTCCCCTGGATAATGTGTAAGCAAACTGATGCTGCTGATCCTGTGGTTAGTTTCTTCATTTCCCTTTTTTTTAGTTATTTCGTTGTGGAAGACTACTCCATAGAAGGAACGAGAAACAACTGAACGAAGATTGTTACGTAAAAGACTGATATAGAAAGTCTGGAGTACATTGTTTTATCTTGCAAACCTAAAAGTGGAGTAATGAATTTGATGAGTCTTATTAAAGTTGCTGTAGCTGGTAAATAAGCAAAGCAAATCCCTGTAATATTTTGGGGTGTTTTATATGCTCAATGCTTGTGGTGTTATGCGAGTGTGTATTGTTTTACTGGTTCCTTAGATAATTAGCTCTTCTTGGCCAGATCAATGCAGGTTAGATTGCTCGAGTTTAAAAGAGAGTTTTTGGGAAAGCGATTCAATGTTGCGATGGTTGGCAATATCTTGTAAATAGTCTATTTCACGAGAACACACACTGGAATCTAGATTAGTTTTATCTCTTACTAAAATGCCACGACATAATAGTTTAATTTTGCATTGCAGGGGCTGACTGCTGGTCAGCAGTGCTTTTTTTATAACCAACCACGGTATTTGGTCGCGCGTGGAGGCGGGGTGTTCGGATGTAGAGGATTTCACTCAAGTGTCAAAATGGCCTGTCTTAAAACATGGCTAGGTGAGGTGGGGTGCTCGGATCTAGAGGATTTCACTCAAGTTTCTAGGCTACTCAAAGTGGTCTGTCTCCAAACATGGGTAGGTTCTATATATATTTATTACTATTATGTTATAGTTTCAGTAATTGTAGTCCCGCTCTTGTGAGGCTGCCCTTCTAACATTTGTCACGTCCTGTTTTTTTTAGTCTAATAAGATATATATTTTCTGGGATTGTAACCTCAAGTTAGCTATGCAGAGATCGCAATCTGTTTCATACAAAATTCAGCATTCGGGATCAACATCAATGACCTAAGTGTAATACCAGGTGTAGCTTGTTTAGGAGTTGAGCTACACCTTGCACTGCTGCATTTAGTTGTAAGGGCGGAAGTGAGAATCAGCAATGCAATTGGAATTTGAAAGTACTTTGTCATAGGGTGGATATTAAACTATGTTCAAGTTAATGTCTTGTGACCCTCCTTTTTTAGAAATGATCGGTACTGTTATAGAACATAGGTTTATTTTTAGGTTTAGATCAGATAAAAGTCCTTTGTTGGTATATTTCGACGTTGGATGTCGCTATTTTCCTTGCCAATGTAGAAATTTTACTGAAAGACGTATGTACGAAAATAGCGTGAAATTATCCAGGCAGCATGTTTGTACTTGCATTCTGTGTTGAGCATTCTATGTTCAACGTGCTCATCTTTCCAGCCTGGCTTTATTTTGCCCATGGCTCTCCTACCTACCTGCAGCTGGTGCTGCCACTACCAGCCCTGATGCTGCTCCTCTACCCATATTAAAAGATGCAAAGTTAGTTACGCTGTCCATCACATAGACGGTTGAACAGTGCACACACCTTGCATTTTTTGGCGGCTAATTCTGTGTTAACCGTACTTATTTTTACAGCCCTACTTTACTTTGCACTTGGCTCTCCTACCTGTTTTCAGCTGATGCTGTCACTACGAATCCTGATGCTGCTCTTTTACCACACACGTCTTATTTCAAAACTAATTTCCAAGTTGAACAGTACCATTTGACTTTCAAACGGCTCCTCTACCACACACGTCATGTAGGCACTCAGATTGCAGGCTAGGAATGCATTAACGACTAAATTGTGAAATAACCATACAATAGCTTATGGCTTGTCATTATAGCTTCTAATAAATGCTTGTTAGATTTACTGAATCTTGGGGTTGTGACCTTTCAGCAGATAATTGAGATTAATCGGTTTCCAATGCATAGACTGTTCAGACTCTAGGCTGTATGCACTGTGTAGATGCTTTTTAGGTGTGCCTATAAAAAAATCTGGGGAATAATTCAATGATTATCGAAGAGTTCACAAATCTATATCCTTTCCTCTTTTAAATTACAGTGTACACAACAATTTACCTTATTTCTTGTACTATTTCCATGGCGAATTACTATTCTTCGAGCGATGACGAGTTTTTTAGGTTGTCGTCTGATGGAGAATATGAAGTTTCGGTGCCTTTGTCCAGGCTCTTATATGCATAATCTTCCGAATTTGAAGTGCCCACATGGAAAGGGATTGCAGATATATGAATTGAACTGGATTAAGGGTCTAATTCATGAGGCGGGCCTGGATTGCGTAACGGCGGTCTACCCGGCTTACAACCGTTTAGATGGATATAAAGGCTATGCGATAATCTTGTTCGGTAGTGGACCAGAAGACAAATGTTTTCAACAAGCTCGGAAGCTCGAGAGGGCTTTCTATAACAACGAAGCTACAAGGTTTTGGTATGAAAACGACGAAACCCAAACTGGGCCTTATTTATGGGTTGCCAATGAAGTAGATCGTGGGCGGGTTGCATTTTTAACTGGCGTGCAACAGGAGTGGGCAGCAGTTCCGGTTTCATGGGAAAATGAACCTGTGGACTGGCTATTGGATAGTCCAGATCTTTATGCACGCATTTTAGAGGGTATTCCATATCATTTGTTTTAAACAGTCTTCGTGGGGTTGACTCTCTTCACAATCCTTTCAAGTTTTTGGGGGTTTCCATGCGATCTACAGGCGTCTCGGAGTAAGGAGTTTGCAACGAAAGTTTCCGGTTGTGATGTGAAGCGGCTTTAGTTTACAAAGTGTATTTTTAGCAAGTGGTATTCAGTTTGGTTACTCTTTTCCCTTTTTGAAAAATGGCCAATGTGTTTTGCTATATAATGAAATATTTATTGGCTTTTGTTATGTGCTGGGCAGTGTTGAAGTACGCAGTAGGATAATCACTAGCCTGCCTGCGGACATCCCTACATAGGATTTCATATTACCGCTTAGAAACTGAAAGAAACTTAGGCTGACAAGTTTTCAAAGGGATTAACGTTTACAACATTAGGTTCGCACGCGTACAAAGTAATGGGGGGAACTATTTTGGGAAAAATATAGTCAATATCGTCGGATTAATCATAATATGCGACGGTAGTGAAATTGCCAGTCTGTGAACCGGAATACTAGATGTTTGCTATAGCACGGATTGTTATTGACCATTATTCGAAATTAAATTGTCGGATATTATTGTAGCACAACTGCACTGGCTATCCAGTAGCGCACTAAAAAAAGGAAAAAAAAAAAAAGGACGTTGCAGCTGCACTGTTTAGACATGATGGCCTCTCCACACTACATTCAAGATATTATTAGACGTGGTTTCTAATATAGTTAATATATCCTGTGTAATTAATGCACTTGTGTACTTAATTAATATATATATTGAAAGAGGTACGTAATTTTTTGGAGGGGGAGGGAGAAGTGTGGGCCGTAGAGGTGGTTGGACTATAAAACACTTGGCTTTATATTTTCCAGTTTAGTTACCTGCATCTTATCTGAAAAGGGTGTAAGAATTAGAAAATACTACAATTATTATGATCTGCACATTCATTTGCTGTTGAAATTTTCTGACTGTCGTACCATTTGATAGCTGCCACGTACACTTCTAAGCACAGGACATTAAAGGTGCACTCCTTTGATCCTAAGTTAATTGACATATTTCTTTAGGTCCCTCTGGTGTTTCCCGTGTAGGCACAACATTCATAGCATACACGTAAAAATGCTGGTCGAATTAAATAGTTAGATTTTAGTGTTGTGCTCGAGTGAATAGGTTGTTTAGGTGCAGTTACTACTGTGCTGTTGTGCAGGCTTTGTTATAGGCTATGCTGACTTGCTGTGTTAGCGGGTGCCCAGATTTTATTTAGAGCAAACGTACCTAGAAATTTAGTTTGCCATGTAGGCGGTTTAGTGCAATTCTGTGCCAAAATGAAGCCCATTTTTTTTTTGTGAGCAAGCAAAATTGTTGTCGCCAATTGAGTTGGCGAGTGTTGTTAATGACGATCTAAGTGTGATTAATTATGTTAATTAGGCAGAAAAACGAGAAAAAAAAAAAAAAATATTAAAAACAAGTCGCCAATTGAGTTGGCGACTGCTTTTTCCAGAAACTCAGTCACCAACTCAATTGGCGACTACTTTTGAATTAATTTAAAAACAAGTCGCCAATTGAGTTGGCGACTCTTTGCTTATAAAAAAAAAAAACGCGACAACGTAGGAAGTAAAAAGAAAAAAGTGAGGAAGTAAAAAGAAAAAAAGTGAGGAGTTAAAAAAAAAAAAAAACGTCATTTAATTTTAAAAAAAAAAAAGTCGTGAGTTTATTAAAAATAATAATCGTGAGAAAAAAAAATCGTGAGATTATAAAAAAAAAAAAAAAATATTCTCGATATCGATTTTCACGTGTTGATTTTTCGGAGTTTCAACAAATTCGTTCATATTTTTCATTTGTTAGGTATGATTTTATTAATTT
>JAUEKU010188766.1:0-18018 GCA_032274805.1 Gypsophila paniculata | reverse complement strand
ATACTTTTCTTTACCCAAAATTTTCACGAATCTGATAATGCTTTGTCCTAAAATTAGGCTTCTTTAATCCAACAGACCAAAATGACTATTCATTAAACTTGGAAATGATATTATTTTCATTATTTCAATTCTAGCAATTTCAAAACTAATTCATAATCTTGTTTGGGAATCCCTGAAATTGGAATTGAATTTTGAATTGGTAGGGGTGGGGACAGGGTGCATCATCATTTAAAATGTTGATCAATTTAACAAGCCTATGATCGTATATCAGTGAAACTAAAATGCTACTCCGTAATTTTTAAAAAATAATTTCAAATTTTTACATTTTAGGTCAAAAAGTTTGAAAAAATGGAGAAAATAATTACAAATGATTATTATATACTTAAAATTTGAAATTATCATATTTTAAACTAAAATGAAATTGAGCCAAATCTAATTTCCAAAATTCCCCAAACATTAGAATTGATCCAATTCTAAAATTCAAGTTTTCAATCACAGTGTTTTTTTTTTTGTCAGAAGATACCTAACATTTAACGAAATTATAAAAAAGGTACCTAACTTTATTTTTTTGCCTAGGCATACCTAACATTTACTAACTTTTGTTGAAAGGTACCAAATTGATATTTCCGTCCAAAAAAGTCAATATCCGTCATTGACTAACGGCTAAATGCTTAATTGAACTTTAATTACTCTTTTTCCTTTTTTTGAAAGTCAAATCCTCATTTTAACTCTTTTACCCTTCATTTTCTTTTAACCCTTTAATTTCTCACCTCTATCTTTTCCGTCCAAATTTTATCAACCTCTTATCCCCTTCATCTTTTACTACTATTTTTTTAGTTTTGCTTTCAAACTATGTGGTGTCCATTGTAGTTATGCGTATTTTAGGACCCCGTGGTCTATCCTTGCTTCAAATGTTGCTCAAATTTTTTATTTTATTTTATCTTAAAAGTCAATTCATACGTGAGAAGATCTCACCACCATTTGGTTCTGTTGTTGTTTTTGCTACACTTCCAAATTCACTTTAAGTTAGGATGGTGACTAAACTTATTAATTTTCAGGAGTAAGGCAATCAGATATATGAAGTGTTTGAACACGAGTTTTCTTTTACTTTGCGAAAGCTTCCGTTTGATCGACATCCATCTCTACAAAATGTTAGAAAATTAGTTTTGGAGCTGATGGTTATCCAGCCAGTACATCTCATAGTCCCAGAGCAAGGTTATCGACGTCTGATTGAAAGTGCGTTGAACTATTTTAGAGGTCGTGTTGAAACATCTGTGGATGCTATAAGTGCTTCTTGACTAATGACGATGATGATAATGTCCTCCACGCAGTTTGAAAGCAAAACGAAAAAACGGCGGGAAATAAAGGTGGGTAAAATGAAGGGGAGAAGAGATTAGGTGAGAAATTGAAGGGTTAAAAGAAAATGAAGAGTAGAATAATTAAAATAAGGATTTGGATGTAAAAATAAGGAAAATGAGTAATTAAGGTCCAATTAAGCAAACTTTCGTTAGTTAATGATGGAATATTGACTTTTTTGGACGGATATACTCTTTCAGTACATTTCAACAACAAGTTAGCAAATGTTAGGTATGTCTGGGCAAATAAAAAAAAAAAGTTAGGTACCTTCCTTACAAATTGGATAAATGTTGGGTACATTCTACAAAAAACCATACTTGTAGACTACATTTAAAATTAGTGAAACATAGATCAAAGTAAAATTCTACTATTATTATTGTATTGAAATTAAATAAACAATGACTATATTTTATTTAGGAAAATTGAACACTAATAATCTATCCTATTGTCGATATTCCATAAATAAACCGACCTTTAAATAATCCCACAATAAATTCATCTATTGATAACTTATTCCACTATTGAACTCGGACAACCTACTACCCCCTAAACAGGTAAAACTAACTTAATACTTTACGGAGTACCTTTCACTTCACTTCAACTTACTTACCCTCCCATTTCATTTCATCTGCAGACCAGCTCTTTATTACTCCCCTCCTTTTCCCATTTTCACTCTTGTACAAACCCCATAAACCCCACAATCACCTTCTTGACAATCAGCAACCCAACCCTCCTCATTAACCGTCAGTACTACTTCTGCCACTCCAACATCACCATAAGTCTTGCCAACATTGACCACTATAACGCTGTCGCCTCCCCCATCTAACACTACTTACCGCCAACAACTTACAATTACACAACCTCAAACAAAACATCTATTACTTTTCCACAATCAACACCTCTAATATCAACCTTAATCCTCCCAAATCAATCAAAATTCATATTAGGGAAGTGCTCGTGAAAATCTCGAGCATAATTGTCGTTGCACTCGTCGTAATTCTGCGCTTGTTATTTTCGAGATTGTAGTGTTCTCCTTTTAATTTCTCATTTATGTTGTCGATTTGTTTGTTTGATGCTGATTTTGTGTGTTGTGATTAGTTTAGAATTTGGATTTCATGATTTGATTGCAAAAAAATAATAAATTAAAAAAGATGATTAATTGAAAAAATCACGCCGTTGGAATGGAATTGTAGTGGGAGAGACGAAGAAAGCCTTTAAATAACAACATCTGGGCCCCACTACTTTTTTTTACCGGAAATAACCGGTTGATTAATAGAGGAGTGCATTATTGGAAAAAGTTGTCGATAGATAGGTTTATTATGAGATTATTTAAAGGTCAGTTTATTCATGGAAGATCGACAATAGGATGGATTACTAGTATTAAATTTCCCTTTTAATTAAACTAAAAGTACCTCATTTGCATTTTGTTGAAATCACAAATATCACTATTACAATTTATTTCCATTTAAAATAAACTAACTATAAAAATTAAGAAAACACAGACACGACTCATAATAATCATAATTGCAGTTTACATTTGAAAATAATTCCATAATTTCATCTTCATCCCCTCTTCATGGGGCTCCAAATATGGTCGCGTTAAACTCTAAAGCATGCTCCATTTCATGGTTCGATCATCTTGCTGCACTTTCATTCAGTCAATTTTTAGTCGTTTTTGCCTTCTTGCCTCTTTCTTCTCCATAATTTCAATTTTCTTCCATTCTAACTCAATATATATCTTTCTCTTTAACTACGGTATAATTATTAATACTTTCACTAAATTGTGAATATTCAGTTTCTTTAGCCTTACCTTTATTTCTCTTAGCAGCTTTTATACCTATGGGACGTCTGCTAGATGAAAGTCACCATCTTCGGTTGGTGTACAAAATTCTCCTTCGCTAAGCCTAGTCCTTTTGCCACTATCATTACTGTCAAGATCATCACTTGTGTATTTGGTTCACGATATTGCGTTCGACGTACTTTTGGGTGACTCTTTTTTCCAAGTTCTACAGTATAGTCACTAAGCACATTTTTCCATTTAGGATAATTTTTAAAGAACGTCCAAGCATGATCGAATTTAAATGATGCACCAAGTAAAAGACGAGCCTCACTTAAAACATTTTCTTCAGTCCACCCACTAACTCTTCTCATACTAGCCTCTTCATAACAAGCAACCCATTGCATAACTGCGGCTTCTATTCTTCGAAATCGACTTCCCAACATTGATGCATTATGTTGACGAATAAAATTTGGATTTGTCATTTGGGCTTTATCAAACACCTTCACTTTTACCCTCAATGTATCATTTCGTTGGTTAGTACCTACCGTACTATCTGTTGACACTCTCATGAACGATGATATAAGAGTCTCGTCTTCTTTTATCGACCAAGTTTTTTTTTCTCCTGTTGCAAAAATAGTAGGTATTTCTTCCACAATATCGTTCTCTTCATCGTCCCTTTTATTATTGTTCATCGTATTTTCTGAAATATTTTCATAATTTGGTGGAATTTGGGAATAAAAATTCTGAGGACCAATAAAATTGGGTGAACGTTGTGTAGCCAAATTTTTATTTTGAGTGTGTTGAGTAGAGTTTGCCGTATTTGGAGAGTCTTTTGTGACAAAATCCATCCATAATTGTTGCATTTCAGGAGGAAAATTTCCCACGTTATTATAAATATTGAGGAAAAGAAAGTAAAATTAAGTTCTGACAAACTATGAAAACTAATATCATAAAAATGTGTATATTTATAGAGCAAAAAACATCATTTTTGAAAAAATATTTTTTAATACAATTTTTTTTTCAATAAGGATAAGAATCAAATTTAATTATTTTTGGTCACCGTATCCTTTTAACACTTAGCTTTTCAAGAAATTTTAATTTAATAATTGCACTAATGATTATATAAAAGATAATATATTTATTAAAGAAAAATAAAATTGGAAGTATTTTTCTAGTACAAATTTCTTTTATCAATAAAAATAATATTCAATTTTGCACTTCTGTCTATGCTTTTAATATTGAACTTTTCAAAAAAAATTAAAATCAGAGTTAAATTTTCACTAGTTTATGATATTTTAAACATACATATTTATTTCACTTCTCAAAATAATATGTATTGAAAAAGAATACAAAATTGTCTTGACAAACACAGGCATATATACAAGTTATTGTAAGACGGTCTCGTACTAAAATTAGGGTTAAAAAATATTTGAGACACCAGTTGGTAATTTTATACTTCAAATCATAGTCTACGAAGAGATTTAAAGTAATTTTATTGCGCGATGGTCGTAAGCTACGACTGTCTGTTTTTGAGTAGTAAATGACAACTTTAATACTTATTGTAGCTACTCTAAACTTATTGTGACCATTTTTAGAGGTTTTAAATTGGCATTATAAGTGTTAAATGGTCAAAATAAGTATTAAGGTGATCACATTTTTCTTGTACACATAATGTCGTACACGTATGACAGTCTTATTTTAAGTTATATGAGAATTTAATTTCATGTTTTTTTAATATTAATAAAATGAATTTCTATGATCAAATAAATAAACTATTATATTGCAAAAAAAAAATAAACTATTATATTGCAAATAATTTATTTAACTTAAAACACAAAAAAAGTTCAATAAAAATATGGGAGTGTGGCCCATTATAGCACCTCATTCATCCGAGCGTGCAGGCACTCCTCACCATGATGCTCATTATATGATGAGCTGACATCATTGTTGAAGGAAGTGTGAGGCTCATTAACAAACACATGATGCTCAAATTTTTGCCGGAGTGGATGGTCTGAGTAAGATGGGTAAAGTGCAATGGATTAATGTAGGGATGAATGTCGTGGATTAGTGTATATTGAGTAACATTAGGTGTACCTTATAAATAATGATTTCTAAGATCATTTACTATGTATGAGATATATGAAGTATTTATATTTATAATGATTATAGGATAATAATCAACGATATGCACATAAGTATAATGTTAAAACTTATAGAAATATATACTCCCTCTTTCCTTTTTTTTTGGCTTCCCATTTCTATTTATGTCGTCTTTGTGACGTTATTTTGACTATCTATTTCGGCATCTATATGTTATTATTTTTCGGTAAAAATAATATTTGTGACTTTAAGCGATAAATATAGTAAATTTAACATTTTAATTAATTGTTTACAGATTTTGACTAATTAAGGGTTAAAACTTTTGTAAAGTTGACCGGCCACCAAAGTGAAATGGAAATAAAACAGTTGGAAGAAGGAAGTACTGCGGGTACAAAGTAATGTGTTAATATAAAACCTAAACAATTAACACATAATAAGTAAATGTAAATAAGACAAAAAAATTATCCTTATATGTACTAAATCATAATCGACTAACAACATTTTTTATGACATGGGTGGTTTCTTTATTATCTTATTCCTATTAAAATCAATACATATCCTAAATTTTGTCAAATGTTTAACGTTATCAAAACTTTACAATTTTATTCTATTTTTGAAATTCTAAATATTCTTTATAAATCTTCAAAGATATTTTATTATATTTATTATTTTTTTTTATTAATTTTTTTTTTAAACATAACAAATTAAAAAAAAAAAAAAAAAAAAAAAAAAAAAAAAAGAAAAAGAAGTGTAAAACAAATAATTTTAAAATTATGTATTAAATGCATAAGGCATCTATAGCAATGTTAAATAGTTTGATATGAGCAAATCCAATTTGAAATGTATATGATACTTATAGCTAATTTTAAAAACTTACACATTATTTTAGGTAAATTTTGAGAGTCTTAATAAGTCAAGAAAATCACGTAGCTATGAAAACGTTTTACTTTGGAAATTTTAGGCAATTTCGAAAGTGAATATGATTGATTTCAGTAGAAAATTGGTTGGTATAGCAAGCATATGCCAAACTATGCAGCCTTCGAACCCTAATCGTCTCCGACAAAACAATTGTCATCTATGACGTCCCGGCGCAATTACCCCAAGCAATAGCACTAAAGTTATGCTCAAACGTCTTCGATTTTTTAGGTGGCCACCTTGAAATTGGTTGGTATGGCTGGCATATGCCAAATTATGTAGCTACTTTGTGATATATGGTTGGTTATCAGTGCAGAAGACAAGGAATTTTATGTAAAAGCTTGTTAGAAATCAGTGATTGTAAATGTCTTTGAGTTCTTTAGAACTAGGACTGAAGGTGGGGGGTTTCTCTTCAAATCATTAATTGGTTTCAAGGATAATGGTAAATAGAGAATAGCTTTGTCGTGGTAATTTCAAATGAATGTGGGGTCTATTTTTGATGATGAAAGTGTCGGTGGTGAGTTGTGGGGCTATAATTTTAACGTGGCTTGGAATGACTCTTATGTGCTCCTGTCATCGCAATTTTGGCGGTGGAAAGACTCAGGGAATGCTCGAATATTTTAAATAAATTAGTCACACAGTTATATGTATATGATATGTTATTTGTTATTTTTGACCATTATTATTGTTGTTGTTGTTGTTGTTGTTGTTGTTGTTGTTATTATTATTATTATTATTATTATTATTATTGTTGTTGTTGTTATTATCATCATGTTTGTGGTGATGGGAGGTTGAAAATAGTGTAGAATTTATCAATGGATGTTGCTTTATTTTAAAGAAAAGAACAAGGTGACCTGCTTTCACATGTTGCCAACAGGTAAAATTTAAGGCGAGTCTACTTTGCGAATGAAAGGTATTGTGATACTTAGGTTTATTGGAATAAATGACGGAGAGTTTATTTACGGAAGACTACATACAGGATAGATTATTCATGTTAAATAATCCTAATTTTTTTTATGTAAGTTTCAAAGTTGAAGGAGAAAAAGAAGAGAAAAGTGCTTATGAAAGAATTTGAAAATGCGTCGAATGACATGGAGCAAAAAATAATTTATATAATTACCTTATTGAAAACCTGCTTAAATTAAAACTGTTAAATGAAGAAAAGAAAGAACGATGTGGGCATGGATATGGAAGATCTGAGTTGAGATCATGTATCCCACTTTCATGCCTCATCTCGTGTACCACTATGTTAACTTTTTGGCACATAATTAAATTCATACTATAATAATTAGTAACACATATTGGATTGATGAGATGTCAAAAGGAGAGGTGAGTGAGATAAGAGATGGGACATCAAATGGGATCGAGGATCTCAACTCGGAAGATATTGACAAAGAAGATGTACTGAAGAAGGGATGAAAAGGTTTGTTTTAGGGAGAACATGAAATCAATTTTGTTGGAAGTATGAAATGAAGAAGGGACGAAGGATAAGCAAACATCTAACAGTGTTATTAGAAGTTTGTTAGTTTGGGTTCAAAATGGGAATACATAAGTTGGAGTTGAGATTATTTTGAGCATTCTTAAACTTAAGATTAAAAATAGAAGAAATTTCAAAATTGAGATTATTCTCGTTAAATCTTACATTATTTTTTAACTGCTAACTAACTTTATGCTTTCTCTATTATCTAGGTTGTCTGTTAAGCGAGTACTTTCTATCCGTTTTTGAGTCCTTCCGCCTGCCCCGACACGATTCAAGCGACCTTAGAGCATCCACAATGGTCAGTTCTCGGAAGTGGTTCATCTTTAAGGACGATCTTTTACCATTGTGAACTGCAGTTTGTTAGGAGTTCGTCTTTTGCAGTTCTAACAGACGAACTGGTTTGTTTATAGAGGAAAAAAGATATTGTATAAAAAAAAAGTTGAGAGTGTGGGAAGGAGAAAAAAATGGTGCGTGAGATACACAGCATGGAAATTACATGGAGCGTGCTTTGCACATGCATGAAAAGTGATTTTTTGTGGGTCTTCCAAACCATTTACCACCATTTTTCCATTATTTACTTTATGTATTTTAATAGGTGGGGCCATTTAAGAACTATTAAATGTTTCCTTTTACCATTGTTGAGGTTAATTTTATTAAGATTGAGTATGTTAAAAATTGACGTGGCGACGATGTGGCGAAGAACAAACATATTTTTGTTTCAACCATTGTGCTTGCTCTTAACCCTAACTCCATCCAAATAAAATTTATATTGGGTTTGTGCCGACTCACGAACCTAAATGAATTACAACCATTTTAACCCTAACCTAATACTTTCGTTTCAGGTTCGTATCCTAAAAATAATTGTCAACACTAACATTTATGTTTATATCGATTTCTCATAAGAATGAAACAATTCTAATCCTACTATAAATTTTAAAAAATAAAATAAAATAAAAAAGTACTCCCTCCTATTAAAAACAAAACTAACCACATTTCCAGTTTACCTCTATTTCTTTTATTAGAACTTTTTTTGTTGGTAGAAAATAGACATTTTGGGTCCACTTGCATTCTTTTCTCTAATATAAGTATTATTTAATTGTTTTTCTTTGAAATTTGTGCAAAAAATAATGTGGTAAGTTTTTTTAGTAGGAGGGAGTCATGTAATAAAGATAAAATATATTCCCTCATTCTCTCAATGAAGGATTCAGTATGCCCTTATTTTCAATATATTGTATAAGCTAATTAATCTACGTGGCTACGATGTTCTGCTAGGAGTCGCTAATTGTCTGAGTCTTAATCGGATTATGACTCGGGCAGCATTAATTAGTCCTATTGGGTCACACACGAGATAAGACTAATATGGTGTAGATACCAGAAAAATTCACCCCGACGAATTGTTGTGGGTCGTTTGAAAAAGGCGGATTTTCAAAAGATTAATTTGAAAATGATTAGTTTTATTTTCAAAAGGTTGACTTTAAACGACTTTTGAAAGGTGATTTGAAAGGTTTAAGTTATGGCGTGAATTAAAACCTTGAAATCGATATTACAATTTGAAAATGAAGTCGCCACCAAATTTAAAAGGCATTTTGGAACCATCGACATGTCTTAATTTTTAAGAAAACAAGACTTGAAATCTTAGAAATTAGGGTACGTCAATACCCCTCCTTCTAAGGCTATGAAACCAGAGATAAATTCGTGGTTAGGGCACCTCTTAAGAAGAAAATTCGTTGTTTGAAAAAATCACTTAGAAACGTCTACGTAACGTAACCACTACTAACATGAAAAGGATTTGAATGTATCGATTTTTGAATCAACCCGGTACGTACAATCACGAATGTAAACGAAAGCAAACAAACCAGAAAATTGGAACGCCAGAAGGACCGTCGAATTGTGTCGTAAGTTTCTAGAGGACTGGCGATTTATTGAGGAAACGCTAGTCTTCTGGTGTTTTTCAGAATGACTAAAAGATTATAAAACCTTAGATTTGCATGTTTAACGATTTTAATGAATGTCGATTTAGTTATGTCGAATTCATGTTTAGTCGTATTAATGTGAACTAGTGAAAGTTTTGTTAAGTTGATTGATGTTGAATGTTCATTGATTCATTTTAATGTGGTCGTTGATTTAGTGCGATATCAACAGGGTCACGGATTAGGAATCCAAGTTGTGACATCTTTTATAAAGAATTGCCACGGGTCGATATCGATGTAGGCTAATTTAGCTTTTTAGTCTAGAGGGGAAGGGAGGAGAAAATGATCAATACCCATAGAAAGAAGACATTGCCTTGAGTATTAAAGGATAGAAAGTCCACCTTGTTGTACCTTTAGGACGTAAGAGGTAAGATCGAGTCTTGAATAAATTTAAAACTATAATAATATATGAATATAATTTTGAGAGAGTTTTGAGAGAATTCGGAGTTTTTGCAGTGTTGTGTGCGTGTTGAATTGATATTGATGTGTGTCCCATGAATCGAGGTGCACTGACAAATAGCGGAAATCGCCAGTGCACTGGCAATTATCGCCAGTGCACTGGCAATTATCGCCAGTGCACTGGCAATTTGTGCCCTAAATCGTCAGATCACTGACGATTTTCCCCCTGCTGCCAGAATTTTATACGCGACATATTTTACTCTCGATTCCCAGGAGAATATATTACGCGTGATTATCACGCTAATCACATTGCGGCTGATTAACGAGGGTTTTAAGGGGGCTTTTGGTTTTTTGTTTTTATGTGAGTTGACTTTTGGGTTTGAAGTATTTAGACTCGGATTTGACTTTCGGGTCGAAATTTTGACCGAAACAATTTTAGCTTATAATATTAAACCGAGCCAAGATGTAGACTTAGTTTTTGTGTTTGAAATTCCGAAAGTGCGGTTTTGGTGGTCGGGCCGAAATTCAGTTGTCAGGAGCTTGTATTGGGCTTTTTGGGTGATGTGCTGTTTTGAAATGTGTTTGGTCATTATGTAGCTAAATGAACCCAATGAACAAATGACTCAACTGACGTTCCACGTTTATTCGATTTTAATGAATTCGACAAATTCAACTGCCATTATTGTTACGATTAAACATACTAAAGTCCGATTCATCATCGGTTTATTTTGAGGGGTGGGTACGGATACGGGTATATATGGATTGAGTATTATTAGTAAAACTAATAATATTGGGCTTAGTATGATAGGAAACACAAATATTTCCTAAACCTGATAGCTTAGGTTGTATTGCCAATTATAAATAAAGATTGATGAGAGATTAATTAATAGAGATATGATCGAAAACACCATATGGGAGGCATACAATATGAGAATAAAAGAGTCTATCTCCAATCTTATCGATACTAGCATACTAGTCTCATAACTGTGTGGTAAGTAGTAGAGGCGCAACAATTGGAGTGCTTATTATATTGTGAGACTAGGGGTGTAAACGAGCCGAGCCGATACCGAGTTCGTATGGGCTCGAGCTCGGCTCGTAAAAGTAAGTTCCAGCTCGGGCTCGGCTCGAAGCTCGTCGAGCCTTAAAATTTGAGGCTCGAGCTCGGCTCGTTAATTAATAGCTTGAGCTCAATCCGAGTTTAGTTAAATCAATATTTTCTACATTTTTTTGAAAATATAACTATAAAAAACACATAAATAAAAGTACACACGAGAAAAAAATTGCATATTTATAAATTTAATAATTATTATCATAGAAAATAACTAAAATGACAATAAATAAATTATAAAATGAATAAATATAAATTCGAAAAAATAATAAATACAGCTAAAAAAGCTTTCGAGCCGAACCTTTCTGAGCTCAGGTTCATTTAGAGTTTAGTTTCATCGAACTCGAGCCGAGCTTTGACCGAGCCAAACACGAGGGCTCCACGAGTGAGTCGACTCTGCTCATTGTCACCCCTATGTGAGACGGTATCACAGGGTTCATCTATGATGCAAGGAGCAACTTATGGGATTATATTATTGGAGCATAAGTCGGATTTATTCTTTTATTATTAGCATATTATTGGAATCTTCTGCATCCAAGTAAATTTGTTAATCTCTCTTGTTTAATCTTAATGTTAACATACATGAGATCTTGGGATGTTCTATAATACAAACTGTTTTAAATAGTTAGAGCATCTGCAGTGGTGTTTTTTTCCCTCTCCATTTACACTCTCTCTCCTTAAAAGGGGAACATCTTCAATGCAGCACCCTTCCCTTAATAAGAGGTTTCTCCAATTTGAGGAAACCTTCCAAAACACATAAAGTAAAAAGGGGGGCCCATTTTTTTACTTTTTTGAATCAAATATAATTACTCCCTCCTACTCACAATGTTCTATCCATTTATCTTTTTGAGAGTCAAAATTTCAAAACTTTGACCATAATTAACTTATAACTTATAAATAATTATAATATGAAAAGAAGATATTCAAATTTGCTATTATAACATCTTTCATAATATTAAATTTTTATCGATAAAAATCAAATATATAAAGAAAAAAAGACGGTCAAAGTGTCGCATTGAAGACCGCGCATATAGTAAATGGGTAGAACATTGTGAGTAGGAGGGAGTATATTGTTCTAATTGAGATAGTTATTTGTGAGTTGTAACACGATGAAGTTGATTCATTAGCTAAGTATGTTTTTAACTTATCTCACATGATTATATTTACATGATTATTTGGTTATGTGTTTATGTTGTAATATGATTGGGAGAACACCTGGGTTACTCCCCACTGATTGTGCCTATTATATATTTCTTAAATGGCAGGTTGATGATTATTATGTTTGATGGGGGTTCATCGAGTGAGCTAGTGAGCGTCGCATTTACGATCACCTATTACAAATCCTTTCAAGCTTGACTAAGTTATTTTATATATTATAAAGACATTTATTCCCGTAATCTTGTATTTGTTATAGTAACTCCAAGAATTTTTGAGGTGTGTTCGCCACTTCCACTTAGTCCGTTTAAACTAATCCATTATTATCAATCTATTATATTACTAGTAAGAAAGCCCGTGCGATGCACGATTTTTAAAAATATTATTATTTTTATTTAGTTTTAGATAAATTTTTGGTGGAAATTTAGTTTTGTATAATGATACAATATAAGATACTGAGTATATAATAAACATAAAAATAGTAGTTGAGATTGACATCATAATGCAGTTAACTAACGCGCAATATAATTGTATTATTCAAGTATCTTATTTTTTAAAAATGACAAAGCTAATAAGCTTGTATTTTTTAAATGACAATACTCGCACTACAAAATATGAAAATAAAAAAACGTGTTATGAAATTGTTTGGTTATAGAAATTATTAATAATCCGTTTTTGGTTATTTTATACATATATTTAAATAAAAAATTACGGACTATAATGAAGTTTAAATTTGTGTATGTGTTATTTTTTACGACTATAATTGCTTTAATACGTCGATGACTCAAAATTTAGTTAATCAAATACATGAATTTCTACTGATCGAAAGTCATTTATGTCATTTTCAATATCAAACATCTATTTAGTTTTGCAGTTTCTTGAATCCAAATTAAACCAATCTACCCCGTGATCCCGTGCAAAGATTTTTAGGTGGAAAAAAAATGTGTCAAACTTATAATCATATATAAACCTTCGTCTTAATATTGATTTATATAATACTCATTCTACACTTCTAAATTCAATTATTTAAAATGCATGTATTTGATATTTGTCATACTCTCATAAGTCTTCGATAGTCGTTCAACTGTCATAAAATGAAATATTTGACGATTATTAAACTTTATTAAGTCGTTTAAAAAAGGGTCATTCGATAACTTCCACCTTTCATAACCACGATTTCAACAACTCTCACATTTTCTAATTTTTCTTCAAAACTCCCACCATTTATAAGCATTTTCTTAATAAATCCCACCAAAATGCATTTTTTTGCGAAAATGAAGGAATTATTTTTGTACATATCAATGACGAATGTACTTTTTCTACCACCAAAAGTCAAAATGTGAAAAAAATAATTGAGAATTTATCATTTTCGTGAGTTAAAATAGACTTTAATTTTGGTAAAAATGAGATTTTGGTGGGACTTTTGAGGGAATTGTCTACAAAAGGTGAGAGTTTTGAAAAAAATTGTAAAAGGTGGGAGTTTTAAAAGGTGATATAGAAAATGTGGGAGTTACTAATTAATTCTTTAAAAAATCATTATACGCATTAAATAATATTCTTTTATCCCATAATAAACCGTAAAATAGGAAAACAAAAATTATTTAAAAATTAATGAAATAGTTTTATATACATATAGGCTAAAAAGTCTGTTAATACACAAATAATGCAACATTATCAAATTCTAATGATAAAACCATGATGAGAAATCATGATCAAAGGTCCTTCGCATCTTAACAAATATTATCAATGTTAAATTTCAGAGAATAGGCATAACGATTACATTTCTTAGTGTTACGTAATAGATCTATCCATTTTAAATATGTTATAATTAAGTAAATAAGTGCACATGATATATCCATATAGTATTAAAGCTTTATATTATGAAATCAGGTAAATATCCTTTGAATTTTATAAATAATTATACTCTCTTCAATTAAAACGAAATTACTTTTTTATTTTTTTATTTTGTTAATATATAGTCTTCTATGAGAATGTTACACACTATGTGTCCAAAACCCACGGATAAAATAGTTTGGACTGGACGGAGTAACAATTTTTATTAGGATCGTTCGATAACTCCTACATACTATAACCACGATTTTAATAACTCTCACATTTTCTAATTTTTCTTCAAAATTTCCACCTTTTATAAGCACTTTCTTAATGAAGGAATTGTTTTTGTACATATCAATAACGAATATATTTTCCCTACCACCAAAAGTCAAAATGTGAAAAAACTAAATGAGAATTTATCATTTTTATGAGTTAAAATAGACTCTAATTTTGGTGAAAATGAGGTTTTCGTGGGAGTTTTGAAAGAATTGTCTACAAAAGGTGAGAGTTTTGGAAAAAAAAAAAATTAGAAAAGTTGGGTGTTTTAAAATGGTGGTATAGAAAAGGTGGGAGTTACTAATAAATCCTTTTTATCATTATATTACCAATTATTGCTTTTAATTACCCACGAGTTTGTTTTTAGAAAATATGATACAGATGTATTGCACATTTAAAAAAAAAAAATTAGGTGAAACAGTCTCACAATAAAGTCCTCTCAGACAAAAGTAGTTATGTAGGTAGTTAATCTTTTTTCTTTGAAAAGTAATAGGTCTCACGGTGTGAGACGGTCTCACCGGAGACCTACCGAAAAAAAACATTCGTAATCTCATACATCATATTCAATTACAATATATTGTATACATATCGCGTAGTAGAAGGGTAGTCAACGAAAATAAATTGATATTTAGTTTAAATATGAACATATCATTATTATATTCTAAAAATTAGATCATCAAAAATTCGATATTCAGTTTAAAGATAGGATGATGACATGACCTTCTAACCAAAAAATTTCTAATTAATATCTCTATTGATTTGTGTTTTTCTAATGTTATTCTTATTGAATTATTTTTTTGCATTAAAATATAAAGTTATAAAAAAGAACTTGTACATTGAGCGGGTGTAAAAGCTTGTATATCAAAATTAAACTTAATTTTGATCATACTACAATATTAATAAAATTCATTACATAAAATACAAAAAAATATTACTTAAACTTCGTATATACCATAATACTACATCAAGATACAATATCATATATTATCATGATATAATTATCAATTTATCATATGAAATGATAAATAAAAAATTAAAGTAAATTTGTTCCCTACATATGTATTTATATATAATAAAGTGACTTCTAGCTATTGTTAAATTAGAATTGATTATTTATAAACCTAACAAGAATAGAGAAAATATGATCATTTATAAATCTAATGAAAATAGGATTGTAATAATATTAATATGAAAAATTTTTTAAAAAAAACTTAATATGAATCCTAAGAATGTTGGACTCTCTCACGTCGCTCTAAAAAACTCAGAATTAATAATATACTAGTTTTAAAGCCCGTGCGATGCATGGGTCTAATACCGGTTATAAATATTAATGAAAAAAATTATACGAACCCTTAAATTAAATTGATGATTAGATTTTTCACGTACGTGTATTTCATTTTTTTTGTGAAAATTATTTATTTATTCTTAATTCAAGTGAATATTAATTAAATGTATGTCATAAGATATCATTTTTCAATACATATACGTGATCTTATTTTTAGATTTTTTTTGATAAATATTTTGTGAAAAATGAAAATTTAAACACAAATCTATAATTTACAATGTATAATACTTAAAAAAAGAAAGTTATATTTACTTCTTTCCAAAAAAAAAAGAAATTGTACTCCATATTTTTACTGTATTTAGATTATTTAACTTGTTTACACGTGGCGAATCGTAACTTGTTGAAATCGGGCATATGATTATTACTATATTTAAAATAGTTATTTTAGTATCTTTTTGTTAAAAGATCGATGTGGAATGATATGTGATGATATTTTAGATTAGTTTTTCAAAGATTACTTATTGAGTTTAATTGAAGTAAATATCATCCAATACATACTCATATAATAGTATTTTTTGATATAAATTCATTGAGATTATTTTCATAATTTTTTTTGACAAATACAATTTTTTGAAAGTTAAAATTTAAAAATTTTTCCTAGAAAATACTCATTTAGCCAAGTAATTATTATATGATAAAAGATAAAATTTATATATCGAAGCAATATTTTTTAAATTTTTCAAACATTAATTAATTATTTATTCTCAACTGAAACAAATATCATGAATTAGTTTTAACATTAACCCAACAATAATATTTTGCCTAAACCATGATTATTGGTTAATAATTAATCAATTTTTGCGATTGATTAAACTTTGATCAAGGTTCAGATTTATATAAGTTATTTTAAACTTTTTTGTTTGTAGAACGATGTGGGACAAACATATGTGATAAAGTTATAGGTTATTTTTTAAAAGATTATATTTTTCGACAAATATATTTTTTGAAAAATTAAAATTTTTAACAAAAATCGTACCTAAAAATTACTAAAAGATTTAATATTGACAAAATTCTTTGCCTAAACCATATTACTTCGTATTTAGTTAATCATTAACCGAGTAAGTTGATCGATTATTTACATTGATCAAGGTTTATTTTTATATATAAGTTTCTTTGAACTCTCTTTTGTTGAAAAAACGATGTGGCAAAAATTTATGTTGTAAAATTATAGATTGTTTTTTAAAAGATTAATTATTATTTTAGTCTTAATTAAATAAGTAAATATCATCTTAATTTTATATGTTTATGACAATTTGTTTTTTTGCTTAAACTATGATCATTGATTGATCATTAGCTTAGTTAGACGATCGATTATTTTTTCAAAAAAGAACGGTGTGAGACAATTTTATATCTTAAAATTATAAAATATTTTTTTAAAAACTAATTATTGCTTTAGTTTAAATTGCATAATTAAATATCATTTTAGTTTTATATTTTTCTTGACAAATGCATTTTTCAAAATTTTAAATTCTAAAAAATTTACCTAAAAATCAAAAAAAAAAAATGAACATTCACTAAAATTATGCCTAAATCATTATCATTGATTAATGATTAATAGAGTAAGAAAATTAATTATTTAAATTGATTAAGGTTTAGATTTATATAAATATTTTAATTTAAAAAATTTTTTGTTGAAAAAACGATGTGGGACAAATATCGGCTGTAAAGTGATGTGTTTCTTTTTCAAAGATTAATTATTGTTTTAGTCTAAATAATTACAAAAACAAATTCAAGAAATGAAGGGGTATTAAAACAAATATAGCGTAACTTAATAAACGAAAGTCATTATAACTTGCTCATTTACATGTACATTATATGAAATTTATATAATCCACAAAAATATAAGGGTTAATTGTATTATGTATAAACCCCTAAATATCAAACGTTAACAATTCACCGGAACGGATGGAGTACATATAATTAACTTTTATATTTTTTCAATAATGACATATTTGGAAAAATAAATATTTAAAAAATTTACTCAAAATTACTCTCTCCTTTTTTTTTCTTCTTATTTCACTTTTACGAAACAAATTTTTTTAAGTTTGACCATAAAGAAGCTGATGGGTGAATATGATGAAAATTGTAGGTTAAGATGATGAAGATGACGGAAACTTAAACACTAAACTAAAAATTTAGCAAAAAAAGTACTATGTCACAGTTGAGAATTAATAGAGATTTCAGGGTTACCATTGATAATTTTAAAATGTGAGCAGTACCATGCGAAATTTCAAAAATTAATCCAAAACGTGGAAGTGAAACATGAAAAGAGCCGTAATTTATTTATTTCAT
Organism: Gypsophila paniculata; assembly: GCA_032274805.1. NCBI lineage: Eukaryota > Viridiplantae > Streptophyta > Magnoliopsida > Caryophyllales > Caryophyllaceae > Gypsophila > Gypsophila paniculata. The sequence goes on along the minus strand of JAUEKU010188766.1, from coordinate 9 downwards.
TTATATTAT